>NW_024102762.1:0-59138 GCF_013122585.1 Styela clava
GTAAACAGAATTAACAGTTTCGCCAACAAAATTTTAACTTTTGTGAATATTCGTCGAGTAATATGTTTCTGAAAAGTTATTTGGGAAATAAATTCTTTTTTTGTAAATTGTAAAACTAGGTTAAACATTTAAAAATGTATAATTAAAATTTAAAAAAATGTTGTATTGTTAATACCACCAAATAAATTTGTCACAATAAGGGGAATTTTGCAAAATCGATCATTTCACAAACCTTAAACAGATTGGGCTATGATAGAATTTGAATTTCATGTTTATAAATTTATTATAGTACTTACTCAATGATAGGTCCCCAATAGTTTATCCATCCGTGCCTGGTCTGTCACGTTCTTTAGCAAAGTTTTCTGCTTCTGTCTGCTAGCAGACGCGGAAGCCAAAGCTATCCCATCAATCAACCCTTCAATGATGGATGTTGGCGCAGAGACTTGGTTAAATCTTAATTGTGGAGCGCGGATTCTGCCCACATAGGGTGTACGGATGGCCAATACCAATACTCTCGACGACCAGGTTGCACTCCCAAAAAGACGCGTACTATCACTGTATCAGCATAAGATGTTTTATTTTCTTGTGATGTGTTGCAAACAGTGTAAAACAATACGAACAAACAACGTAGTACGAACAACAATACAGCAGTACGAACAGATGCACAATACAAAGAAGTACGGTTTTCTGAAATAACATAAAAATAATAAATACACAAATAATAACAAGATCGGGGTAGTAACGTATCAGTAGGCCTATACTATTGTAAACAAACCCTAAATATCTTTGTTACGTCACACAATCACCTAATGACCAACTATGGCATCACTAACGGTTATAATAAATAAACACACAAATTACCTCTGCCGGCACTTTCAAGGCCTGACAGGAGAACAAATACAAACCATGTAAAACTTAGAATACAAAAATACATGCATAAACTTACTTGACGTTGTCTACAAGCTACAAACAGGCCAAGGCATTTGTTGTATGTTTTTCAGGGACCGGTTGTACGTCGAGCTCTTTCATCGCCCCTTTATATTTCGAACCACTGAAATACATAAAAACAAGCGAATATGTTGAATTGTAACATAATTTTTTTATTTGCATCTGTATCAATTTGGCCTATTTAAAATGTTGAACATTGACACATCATACATTAGAATGTAAGTAAACAGAATTAACAGTTTCGCCAACAAAATTTTTAACTTTTGTGAATATTCGTCGAGTAATATGTTTCTGAAAAGTTATTTGGGAAATAAATTCTTTTTTTGTAAATTGTAAAACTAGGTTAAACATTTAAAAATGTATAATTGAAATTTAAAAAAATGTTGTATTGTTAATACCACCAAATAAATTTGTCACAATAAGGGGAATTTTGCAAAATCGATCATTTCACAAACCTTAACAGATTGGGCTATGATAGAATTTGAATTTCATGTTTATTAATTTATATAGTACTTACTCAATGACAGGTCCCAATAGTTTATCCATCCGTGCCTGGTCTGTCACGTTCTTTAGCAAAGTTTTCTGCTTCTGTCTGCTAGCAGACGCGGAAGCCAAAGCTATCCCATCAATCAACCCTTCAATGATGGATGTTGGCGCAGAGCCTTGGTTAAATCTTAATTGTGGAGCGCGGACTCTGCCCACATAGGGTGTACGGATGGCCAATACCAATACTCTCGACGACCAGGTTGCACTCCCAAAAAGACGCGTACTATCACTGTATCAGCATAAGATGTTTTATTTTCTTGTGATGTGTTGCAAACAGTGTAAAACAATACGAACAAACAACGTAGTACGAACAACAATACAGCAGTACGAACAGATGCACAATACAAAGAAGTACGGTTTTCTGAAATAACATAAAAATAATAAATACACAAATAATAACAAGATCGGGGTAGTAACGTATCAGTAGGCCTATACTATTGTAAACAAACCCTAAATATCTTTGTTACGTCACACAATCACCTAATGACCAACTATGGCATCACTAACGGTTATAATAAATAAACACACAAATTACCTCTGCCGGCACTTTCAAGGCCTGACAGGAGAACAAATACAAACCATGTAAAACTTAGAATACAAAAATACATGCATAAACTTACTTGACGTTGTCTACAAGCTACAAACAGGCCAAGGCATTTGTTGTATGTTTTTTCAGGGACCGGTTGTACGTCGAGCTCTTTCATCGCCCCTTTATATTTCGAACCACTGAAATACATAAAAACAAGCGAATATGTTGAATTGTAACATAATTTTTTTATTTGCATCTGTATCAATTTGGCCTATTTAAAATGTTGAACATTGACACATCATACATTAGAATGTAAGTAAACAGAATTAACAGTTTCGCCAACAAAATTTTTAACTTTTGTGAATATTCGTCGAGTAATATGTTTCTGAAAAGTTATTTGGGAAATAAATTATTTTTTTGTAAATTGTAAAACTAGGTTAAACATTTAAAAATGTATAATTGAAATTTAAAAAAATGTTGTATTGTTAATACCACCAAATAAATTTGTCACAATAAGGGGAATTTTGCAAAATCGATCATTTCACAAACCTTAACAGATTGGGCTATGATAGAATTTGAATTTCATGTTTATTAATTTATATAGTACTTACTCAATGACAGGTCCCAATAGTTTATCCATCCGTGCCTGGTCTGTCACGTTCTTTAGCAAAGTTTTCTGCTTCTGTCTGCTAGCAGACGCGGAAGCCAAAGCTATCCCATCAATCAACCCTTCAATGATGGATGTTGGCGCAGAGCCTTGGTTAAATCTTAATTGTGGAGCGCGGACTCTGCCCACATAGGGTGTACGGATGGCCAATACCAATACTCTCGACGACCAGGTTGCACTCCCAAAAAGACGCGTACTATCACTGTATCAGCATAAGATGTTTTATTTCTTGTGATGTGTTGCAAACAGTGTAAAATAATACGAACAAACAACGTAGTACGAACAACAATACAGCAGTACGAACAGATGCACAATACAAAGAAGTACGGTTTTCTGAAATAACATAAAAATAATAAATACACAAATAATAACAAGATCGGGGTAGTAACGTATCAGTAGGCCTATACTATTGTAAACAAACCCTAAATATCTTTGTTACGTCACACAATCACCTAATGACCAAATATGGCATCACTAATGGTTATAATAAATAAACACACAAATTACCTCTGCCGGCACTTTCAAGGCCTGACAGGAGAACAAATACAAACCATGTAAAACTTAGAATACAAAAATACATGCATAAACTTACTTGACGTTGTGTCCTCAAGGGTCGTCAAGCAGTAACTTGAACATTAAATCACGATAACTTGACTGAATTACTTAGCAATATTACAATAAAAACTGTGAGGAATATCAATAATACACTATTATTAGCAGTACAAATAAATACCGTACATTTTACTAACACTACAAGCCTAAGTCGTTCACTAATTAATCAATTATAAACCCTAAAATACCACTCTCAGACCGACGTCAAAACAGCCATCAGCCAGAAACTTCCAGAATCGTGCAGCGCGCGCGGTCCCCTGACGTCACTTCCACAAAGTCATTGTGGTGCAATAACCAAGCATTCGATAAGCTGGTCCATGACGCCAACTTGCGGGAGAAATGATTTTACTTCAAGATATTGGCGGTAACACCCTGGCCCCTTGGAAATTGAAAATTTGTGTCCACATACACCAATTTACAGATTTCCACACACACATTCAAACAAATAACAAACACACAAAATATAACGAAATTGTGTCATGCAAAAGAAATTTCATGCAAGAGCTAACTTGTTAATTACAAGCATGCAATAAAATAAGCTTTGTAACAGGTCTTTGAAGAACAGAATATTGGGTCTGAACACTAACAGATCGAACAAGGCCCTCCTTGCCAGGAAAAGTCTTGATAACTCTACCCAACAGCCAGGTATTTCGGGGCAAGTTATGATCCACAATGAGAACAATGTCATCCTCGCTCATATTACGTTGAGGTTTGTTCCACTTTTTTCTTTGTTGTAAAAGAGGTAGATACTCCTTTCTCCATCTTTGCCAGAAAATATCTGCCAAATACTGGACCTGTTTCCAGCGTTTCCTCGAATACACATCCTTTTGTTCAAACAAACCTGGTGGAAGAACAGGTTCTTGTTTTAATAACAATAATAAATTTGGAGACAGTGGTGTCAAATCATCTGGATCACTTGAAACTGTTGTAATTGGACGTCCATTTATAATAGATTCACATTCACACATTAAAGTGGATAGAGCCTCGTCGCTTAAAGTTTGTTCCCGACAAATTGAATTAAATACCTTTCTGACAGTCCGAATTTGTCTTTCAAAAACACCACCATGATGTGAAGCGGAAGGTGTTTGAAATATCCATTTTATATTTTTCTGAAGCAGGAAATCATGAACTTGCTTCTGATTCCAACATTTGATTGCTTGTCGAATGCTTGTCGAAGTTCATGTTCAGCGGCCACAAAATTTGAACCATTGTCACTTCGAATTTCCAACACTTGACCTCTACGAGAAACAAATCTCCTTAAAGCCATTATAAATGAGTTCATGTCCAAATTTTGAGCTATTTTCACATGCACTGCGCGTGTGGTTAAACATGTGAAAAGAACCCCATATCGCTTAACATCACTTCTTCCTTGACGAATGAAGAAAGGCCCAAAACAGTCCAAAGCCACATATGAAAATGGTGGTTTGTCAGGAGTTACTCTATCAACAGGCAAATCCGACATTTCTTGATATTCGGGTTTACGCTGCTTTCTTCTGCACAAGACACAATTGTTGATAATTTTCCTCACTAATGAAGTCCCCTTTACAATCCAATAGTTCTGCCTGATTTCTGCAAGAACATATTCTCTTCCATTGTGTCCAGTTGTCCTATGAATATATTCAACATCAGGGATGCAATAAGACTTTCTTTTGGTTATAACAATTGGATGCTTAGCATCATAACTAATTGGAGCATCTTGATTCTACCTCCAACACGAAGAATATCATTTTCAAGAAAGGACGCAGCGAAATCAAAGTGCTTGATTTTGGAATTTCTCGATTATTTGACAGCAAACGTATTTCTTCGCAGAAATATTTTGATTGTTCATATTTGATTATCTCCAATTCCGCATTTCGTAGTTCAGTAACAGAAGGTGGTTGAATACGATTTTCTTTTGGCAGATTAGAAGGCAATTCATTTGCTTTAAGTTTTGAAAACAACATATTTTTATCTCGTAATATCCAGGCAAAAGCTTTCTTCAGACGAAACCAGTCTGAATATTTTGAAATTATACGATCTAGGACCGATTTTTCACTTGCTGTATTTGAAAAAACATTGTATCGATTCTTTTTTCAACCTCAAGATTATCCGTAGAGCAATTGTTCATAAAATCGGGCTGTAAAGGCCATTCCTCAGCAGCTTGCCACAAAAAATCAGGACCAGATTTCCAGTATTGGCAATTCAAAAACGCATCAACTGAAAGTCCCCTTGAGGCAACATCTGCTGGGTTCAGTTGTGAAGGCACATAACGCCATTGTTCAATTCAGAGGTTTCTTTTATCAAGTTTACTCTATTGGCCACAAAAGTTTTAAATACTTTATCTGTATTTGCCAGGTATCGAAGAACAGTTGTACTGTCGGTCCAAAAATATGAAGCCGAAATTGGAAGTTTGAGTTCCTTTTTAGAAATGCATCATTTTTAGCAGAAATTGTTGCTGCACAAAGTTCGAGTCGCGGTATTGTTGAACCATTTAAAGGGACAAGTCTGGTTTTTCCACTTATAATAGCACAATGAACTTGTCCATACATATTTTGTAATTCTAATGTAGGACACAGCACATATGACTTTTCAGACGCATCTGAAAAAATGATGAAGTTGTATATCGATTATTTTACCAAAATCTTTTGGTGTATAGCATCTCGGTACAATGAAATTCTTAATTTTGGTAAATCAGAAAGCCATTTTGACCATTCTTTCTTCAATTCTGGTGGAATAGGATCGTCCCAATCAAATTTCTTCCTACATAAATCTGAATCAAAACTTTCATAGGTTGAAGAACTGACTGACCGAAACCAAGAGGATCAAAAATAGAATTAATAGTTGACAACAATCCTCTTTTTGTAGCAGGTTTATCCTTATGTTTGACACGAAAGCACAAAGTATCTTGTTCTACATCCCAAATCATGCCAAGCGCCTTTTCCACTGGCAGGTCATCCACTGAGAGATCCAATCCTTTGACATCTTTTGCACGATGCTCTTCCGGAATTGACAGCAAAACAGCTCGATCATTACTGACCCATTTTGTTATTTCAAATCCACCTTTGGATACTAAATTTCTTACATTCTTGACATGATCTATAGCTTCCTCAGCATTGGGTTTTGAATCCAAAAAATCATCAACGTAGAAAAGCATCATAAACAGCATTCACAGTGCTTTCATTAAAATCTTTCTTTATTATCTTCAGCAGTCCTTTTCAAGGCAAAATTGGCACAACTCGGTGAGCAGATTGTACCAAAAAGAAATGAAGTCATTCTAAAGCAGGCCACAGGTTGTGAGACATCGCCATTGCGCCACCAAAGAAATCTCAAAAAATCTCTATGAGTTTCGGAAACTTTCACTTGGTGAAACATTGCTCGGATGTCTCCTTGAATTGCAACGGATTGTTTTCGAAAACGAGCCAGAACACCAACCAAATTATTTGCAAGGTCTGGCCCCTGTAACAGAACGTCATTCAAACACAGTCCAGAAAATTTAGCTGAACAATCAAATACAACACGAAGGCTTTTCTTTTCTGGGTGGCGCACTCCGTGGTGACTAAGATACCAAGTTTTACCATCACATTCTCCTGAATTGTTGACCTTCTCTGCATAACCATTATCAATCATATCTTTTACAAAACTTTTGTATTCATTGTAGAAATCTGGTTCTTTCAAAAATCGTCTTCTGAGATATTCTAATCTTTGTTCTGCATGACTTTTGTTTTTTGGCAAAATCACATAAGGATTTTTAAATGGAAGATCAATTTCATAATGTCCATCCGTTGTCAAATGAATAGACTTGTTCACTCTTTCCATGAAAATTTCTTGATTAGGGGAAAATTCTGGTTTTTCGTTTTGTATCGAATCGACCACTTCAGTGCACATTTTACAAAGTGGGTGCACACTAGATTTGACAAAAAAATTAGAATTTGATCTTTCAACTTTCTTAGTTTTGGGAGGACAGCTAATCATCCATCCAGCAGGGCATCTCACAGCAAAATATTCATCTGGCCCGTGCACAATTTCCAATGGCTTATGTAGAGCAAAATTATCTTTTCCTATCAGCAAGCCAACTTCTTGATTTAGCCTGGGAATTACCACATCCTTGAATTCATGAAACTGATCCACATCCTTCTGTGTTGGAATATTTGAAACATCAATATCGATACATTTATTAGAAAATAATTGACCCAATGCAATAAAATCAGATTCATCAAAATGGGATAGCTCAATGTCGTTAATAACAGAGCTTTTCTTTTGTTCAGTCACATTTGAAATAGTACGAATATTTAAATTTGTTTCCTGACCAGTGGCATTCAATCTTTGCATGAGCGCTTCACTCATAAAAGAACATGTTGAGCCAGTGTCTAAAAAGGCATTTGTTAACACAACATCATTCTGTCCCTTCACACGTACCTTGACTGGAATTACGTTTAATAACACTCTTGCTTCACTGGCAGAATTCACAAACGCACTAAATTTATTTTCTTCTCTGTTTTCATTAGTATTTTTTGATACAGAAGCATCATCAGCAGGCTTATGATGTTCAGATTGATCATCCGCATTTACATTATCTGGAGGGTGCAAAAGCGTAGTATGCTTTCGCTTACAATTCGGAACTCTGCATGGGTTCTCGCGTCTGCACTGCCTTGACCTGTGCCCTTTTTGTAGACAAGAAAAACATAATTTCAAATCCCTCACAAATCTTTCTCTGTCCGCATGTTTCATGTTCCTAAACTCTTGACATTGATTCAGGAAATGAGTGCCACTGCATTTAAAACATTTAGGAATTGGTTTGTCAGCAGCGGAGACAGTTGTAGTAAAATATGATTTGTGTTGCTTCATTAGTTTATTTGCAAATTCTCTGGGTTTTTGAACATTATTTGTTTCAGGATTAGAAAGATTTGACAATTCCCTCGTTTTCTTACGCACATATGACACGAGATGTGCTAAGCTCACGTCCTTTTCTTTCACATGAAGAGTATCATCCACCAAAGTTCGCCAACCTGGCCTCCAAACTGATGGCATTCTCCACGATATTTTATCAATAATCATCAAAGACAGACCTTTATTTTCAATACCTTTTAATGTATTTTCACATGCAATCAATTCAGCAGCAAACATTGTTAAAGCTTCCAGGTCATTGGTTCTAAGTTGCGGGCCTTCTATAATAGAATTCAAACATGCCTGTTCAATTTGCAATTTATGGCCATAAGTTTCTGCGAGTAATTTCAACGCTTCATCATAGCATGCCGAACCTTTATGTTGGCATCCTTTTACTAGAGCACGAGCAGTGCCTCTTGTGTATTGTAACAGATAAACAAATCTTTGTTTTGCATTCTGCACCTTTGCAGCAATAACGGTATCAAAAATGTCAATAAAGTCGTGGTATTCACCAGGATCACCAGAAAAAACTGGAGGTTCTGTTGGAGGTAAATTTGCTTGCTGGGGCACATAAATCACTTGTGGTGTTGATTGTATTGGTCCCTGGCTTGGCTGGGGTATATTAATTTGAGTAGCTTCTTCATTAATAATTGGCATTGTCAGTCTATTGATGTCACCAGTGACTGCCTGTGACATGTTATAAATTGGAATTGTACCTGTATTTGAACTAAAATTGCTAGCAAAATCAGTGCAAGAATAAGTCATGCAATTACTGGTAAGTGCATTATTACCGGTAGTAGAAGCAGCAAAATAACTTGAGCTAGCAGTACAGGTAGGGCATGCAGCATATGAACTCATACGAATAGGCTGAATTTGATTTGCAAGCACATTTACTGGATTCACAGCAGAATTAATTTGTTTAGGAATTGTTATTGAATTATTAGCATTATGAGATGCAGTACTAGTCACAACCATACATTCATTCACACCAAGCACACTGGTAGTATGTGGACGACAAATTTCAAAACCAGTGGAGGATGAATAAACCGACATACCTCGATCGCCACCAATAGCAGGCACGGAAAGCGAAACATCCCCCAACGTGTAACTTGGCTGATTTGCAGTTGTTAACATGGTCTGAGATGGCATAGTAGATTGAATATTATTTCCAATTGTAGCAGGAGAATCAGATCTTATTTCAGGTGGAGATACATTCTGTATCTCGTTACTATTTGACACATTTGTGTACAGGTACAGGCAAGTAACAGTTCACTTCCATTTGTATCGGAAATAGCAGGAAGGTCAAAAGTTAATACCTTCTTATGACATTGAAGAAATCCATTAATTATAGGTGAAACAGGTTTATTAAATATTTTCTCATCGTTCTTATTTTGTCTAAACTCCATAAGTTTCATTATCTTGAGTACGAACTTTATTGCCAGTTACATTACAGTAACTGCACATTTGTTTGCGTTTGTAACCCATTGTATGGAGTTAGCAAATACAAATGGCTCAATGTACTCAAAAATCTATATACTTTTTGTTAGATAATATATCCGCTAAACAAAAAACGAGAATATCGGTCGGAGAACGAAGACTATCGATCGACCACAAAAAAAACGAACTATTTAATTAATTAATAACTCGCTAATGATATAAAAAATTATTAATTATTTAACTAATACCTCGCTAATTTTACGACATAATTCATCCAATCATTAGGCTTCTGGTCAGAAACATGATGAATGCACATGCAAAATTTGGAGCAGATTCAAACTCGCTTTCGTGAGATATTGCGTGCATCTAACAGACAGATAGACAGACAGTTACCTATCAACATACTTACCGATCAAGATCGATAAGTAAAAAATAAATTACAAAAATACAATAAAGTGTCGCCAAATCGTATTAAATTAGGGAAAATCGGGGGTACCCCTTACCTAGAAATGCATCAAAGAGGTCACACATGACCCTAGATGCCAATCACGCTTCTTAAACCCGTAGATCAGGGGTCGGCCCGCGTAGTAAGAAAAACCGACCCGCGACGCTTTACTGAATTATAGTAACAAAACATCCGTTTTAACGATTATATTTTTCACGTTACACAATTCATTGCGAGACGCGTGTAGACTAAATTATATCATAATCTAATTCTAACAAGTATAAAATTCACAGTTACTCGTTTAATGAGCCTAAAATTTAATTATAATTAGACAAATAGTAACACGAGAATATCGGTTGGAAACCGAAGACTTGTCGATCGAAACTGCAATTCGTGTAACATGTTCATAAGTTGAAAGAAATATATCATTTACTGCACAAGGGGCACAAAGCTCTGCGTGCTTCAGAAATAATAGCTCAAAACAATTCGTGTAAAATAAGACAAAAGCAATTAAGCCACAGTGCCTCACAAGAAATCGAGGATTTCCGTCAAGGCAAAAAACCTCTTTCTAGATCTCAGCAAATTACAAGAGAGTGTCAAAACAGTTTCATTTTTCTTTTTAACGTTTTTAGCATATCCATCAAAAAATCTATATTACATGTAACCAAATTTGGTCTTTCCTTCACAATCTCCTGTAATTGTGATCTAGAAAGATGTTCTTTACCTTTAAGAAAACCCTCTACTCTTTCGTGGTAATACAACCACAGCCTATCAGATTGAGATATTATTCTCTTGCGAGGAACTGTAGTTTTAATTGCTTTTGTCCTCGGAGAATCTCGATCCGAACGAGATTTTCTTTTTCTCGGCGTTTGGTATTTTGAGGAGGTTGATGGTAGGTCCGATGTGTCTTCAGCTGTTTCGGAGTCAGAGTCAGATTGTGTTTCGGAGGGTCCGTAAATTCCGGAGGTCGATGGTATATCAGAGGGGTCAGATTGTTTTTTCCAATAATTTTGTATTCTCTGCCTTCAAGTTTTGAGCTAATATTTCTGAACCACGCAGAGCTGTGTGCCTCTTGTGCAGTAAATGATAGTTTTTACGAGCTATTTCTACTGAATGGCTCAATGCCCTGGCAACATCTCTCTGCTGAGATTCAGGCATACTTGAGGCCAGGGTTTCGGTCATTTTTCTCATTAAAGTAATACTGATACTTTCGCCGAATACTTTTGCCAGTGCGGATCTGACGCACTTGTCGACCCGCATTTGTTTCTTGGAAGGGGTGACTAATGCGTACTCTTTATCGTCTCTGTCTTTGATATTTTGAAACATGTTGACCAGCTAAAAATAAAAATGATTATTGATAGTTTAATATATTTTGTAGTATCGACAGTATTTTACATATATTTGAATATTAGGGTATACTTTGTAGAGTTGTGAGTCCATGGTTGAATATATCCTGTTATTTAAAGTTGTATGTACATATAAAATTATATTCCAATGGAAGCGAATGCATTTATGAAGTTTTCTTACCTTTAAAAACATTTCGTAGTCTTCTCGTGACATTGTGAGAAACCCTACTTCGTCTTTAATTTTTTGCTCTTCCATTATAATTTGTAACAATCTTTGGTCTTCATATTCCCTGGCCTGTTTGAGCTCGCCAACCTTCATACAGGAAAAGTAGCCAACTCCCCCGCCGCGTTAGGGGATATGGGTGAATATTCGTCGAGTAATATGTTTCTGAAAAGTTATTTGGGAAATAAATTATTTTTTTGTAAATTGTAAAACTAGGTTAAACATTTAAAAATGTATAATTAAAATTTAAAAAAATGTTGTATTGTTAATACTACCAAATAAATTTGTCACAATAAGGGGAATTTTGCAAAATCGATCATTTCACAAACCTTAACAGATTGGGCTATGATAGAATTTGAATTTCATGTACCGATTGCTGCCGGTATATCAAAGCCCAATTTTTTTTTTTTTAATTTTTAATTTCTCGTTAACCAATATCGCCTGACACATCACTCAGGGCTCGTTGGAAGCTATGTTTTGTTTTCTACACGCTAGATGTCGCTCCTGGACCATTATTCGTACGACGTCACGCTTATGCTTGAGTAAGCATCAGCTTGTGAACAAACAATCAACCTTTTTCAATTCCTGCCGAACGCGTCATTCTTTATCATAACAGCACTCTCGCATGTTTGGTATCGTTGATTTCCTAGTTGTTATAGCAACAGAATGAGACCGTAAGAGGTCTCATAGCTTACGCCGTCGCATAGTGAAGACGTGTTATGTTTGGGTAGGTCATGTCTTCGCGTCAGGTTGTGCGACATGAGAAATGTCCGATTCCACTGAATCATTTGCATCTGAATGGTTAGGAACAAATTTTTTGTTCTCTGTTTGCCAGAGAACACTCTCTAACGAATAACTGCGACCGAGACGTAATGTGATAGTATATCTTCCTACTACTGCATAGCACATTTCGTAATGTGATAGTATATATTCTTGGAGTATTTGGTTGTATTAAGTTTTAAGTCTGGAATCCAGCCCAATTGCCTTCATACCCAGACTATGCCGACGGAAGTTATATGGATCCCTTCTCTTTGCCATAGAGATCACCATTTTATATACCACATGAAGAGGTAGTCTTCCATTCATCACATCCGCTATAAGTAGGATGGTATTATCAAGTTGAGTTTTATGCCATCAACTGGGCAGTTTGCTTTACGCTCGATGTTTAAAGGCCGAATTAAATGTCCAGATTACAGAATTTTGATTTGTGGGGTCCGAATTAACTTACAACTATTTTTTCTTTTTGCCAACAAGTCTAAATTCTAAAGTGGTTGAAAATGACGAGTCTGATGACGTTTCTTCACGGCTTCTTTTAATAGCATAATCCGAATTGTCAAGATTTGTGGCAGGTAAGTCCACGGTTTTGGATTTTGATTTGTTGTATTCTAGATTAGCCGGTGCGGAGGATATTTCACCAGGTGCAGTGGAGAAGACGGAAGATGTTGTTAAGTCCGGTGGCTGGATGTTGTGCACCATCACTTTTACATAAGGGTTGCCTTTGGATGTAGGATGAAAAGGGGTGTTTCCAATCGTCGATGACTGTTTGAGTCTGGAAGATTGCCTTGTTTGTTTGAGTTGCGGCTGACTCGGCGGTGTTGACAGAGGGCTTATAATTATAACGCTTCCCACATCCTCGCACTCCGACCAGTTGCTGATTTCTTTTAAGTCGGTTGATTCGGTGGAAGAGGAAAATTCGATTACATTCGAGGTTGGATCAATCCTGTTGTCATGCGGAGTAAGAGTGGTCGATTCAGGTTGTAAATCCATTTGATCGTTTGGTATATCCGGTTTTGTAGGTTGTACGGCATTTTGGTTGTTTTGTAAATCCGAAATTAGTCCAGGTTGTGTAGCATTTTGAAAATCCGAAATTAGTCCAGGTTGTGAAGCATTTTGTAAATCCGATACTGTTGCAGGTTGTGAAGCATTTTGGTTACTTGGTTGTTCCGAAAAAGGTGGGTTTTCTGATTGCTGTTTTCGACGTCTTGGAAAGGTCCATGTAGATCCGGAAATTGATGGAAATTCTTTCCTTCTGGATGGACACTCTTTCAAAAGATGGCCCAGTTGTTTGCAGTAGCGACAGACTGGTTCGCTTTTGCATTCGGTGAAGTTGTGACCGGATTTCAAACACCTACCACAGGTTGGCACGTATGATTCCCTGGGCAGGTAAGTTTTGCAGCTTTTCCCGTCGATGACCAAGTAATCTGGTAACCTGTCCTTTTTAAAATTTTCAATAAAAAAGGAAGTGTATCCGTTATAAATGGACGTACCTCTGTACCAGTTTCTGGTGGCATTCCGGACTTTTCCGCACTGCAGTCGTTCGATTGTCGACACGGCCTTGCTGTAGGAAGTTTCACCCGGTATCCCTCGAATGGATATTCGGACTGGTGCTTCGGTTGGCAGCGATACCGTAATAGCACCGTCTGAAACTCTTATTTCACCCTTTGTGTCGTGCAAGAATTGCTCGCGACAGCTAGAGTTGGGGTCGTCGGTGGCGGCAAAAGTACATATCCACTGACCTTTTCTTCCCTCAAACAGTCCCGTGATGTTGTTGACGTAGTTTCGGGACGCTGAGTCGGTCTTGAGGATGTCGAACAGTCGAGGGAAGTCCAGGTCTTTGGTGGTTGTCAGGAACAGAGTGCGAGGTCGTGTAGTCGGTGCAGTCGTTTCTTCGCTTGTAGGTGTGTAGGCGTTGTTGAGGCGGCTTCGGCGTAGTTCATCTTCTTCTTCCTTTTTTTCTTGGTTCGTTGCTGTCGAGGGCCTAACCCGGTGAGGGGTTGCCTTAATCAAAACTTTCCTATTATGACGCATGAATCGATATGACTCGCTCGAGTTCAATCCCGTCATATTTATATTACTAGCCAATTCCCACGCGGAAATAATCCACGCAGATATAATACTATTTTTGCTTAAATTATGTTTTTTTCTCAAGATAATAAATAAACTAAAATTACTAATTATAATTATTAAATATATGCCATCCGGCTGTAATGGGTTTTAGGAAATAATATAGTACTTACTCAATGACAGGTCCCAATAGTTTATCCATCCGTGCCTGGTCTGTCACGTTCTTTAGCAAAGTTTTCTGCTTCTTCTGTCTGCTAGCAGACGCGGAAGCCAAAGCTATCCCATCAATCAACCCTTCAATGATGGATAAATAAGCGCAATCACCACCGCCATCGTGAGTGAACGGGTTGATAAGATTACAAACCTCAAGCAGCAACGAACTCCAGATGTTCCGGAATTTCATCTTTCATCAGGTTTATATTCCGTGCTTTCCACCCCCAAATAAATCCCTTCATGAATTAGGTTGCAATGCCAAACCACTAGAATTAGATCGATGCATATCATTGGTTATATCGATTATACAAGCAATTGTACGTAAAAAATCACTCACAATTCCAGTTTCAATTTCCCCGTACTTTCTAACTTCAGCCAATAGTTCTACATTGAAATTATTTGCAGTTTGCCGGATGCGAAATGTTTTTGAATAAACTATAATAAGGGGAGTCCATCGAGTTGCTAAGTTCGCGATCGATCTGTAATAGCACATGTACATACATACAAGTCCTAAGAGGACATCGTTATCATCAGCTTCATCCGGCTCATTTGAGCCTCATTGCCCTGTTCAAATTCATGCTGTCAAAGGACATCGCCCGTTACAATTAACATGCTAGTGTGCAATTTAAACGTTTGTGTAACGACGCCGTATTTAGTTACTTCGGGACCGTACCAGCCGAGAAGTCTGAAGCCTCTATGATGTTCCAATGCTTCAGCCATGTGGTATCCCATGTCCATCAATGCAACATCTTTACGTTGTGGAACAACCAACAGGTACGCACTAAATACTGCTAACGCAAGCGCGTTACTTCCATATGGAACCCATTCCGCTTCTTATCAAGGCACCTGGAAATTGACCTGCGGCACAAGTCGACACCCTATTGTCGAAGTGCAATGCACCTCGGGCAGTAGTCGTGACTGCATCCTGTTTTGAAATTTACAAAAATAATGTTTTTTTCTTCTCAATTTCCAGACAAAAGCTGGCCATGTTGCCGTTCTTCGTCAGAAGTTTCTTCATGATCAATACACCCTATCGAAAAGCTTGTGATGCACATTTAAATCCTTTCAGAAAAACTGACCGCCCGAGACCGCGCAAGCTCGCTTCTTTTCAATACAAAACAGTGATTGTTTCGCACGACTTCGTGGTGTAGTTCTAAATATTATGCCAGACGTTTTGTTAGACAACGGTGGGTTTGAGGAGTTAATTGTGATTATACATTTTGTCAAAACGCATGTGCAGTCTGTAATACGTCGCAAAAAAATAACCTATTCTGCTCTGGTTTTAATTCCTGTTGGGATTTTTGTCGATAGAGGAGTAGCTCGCTGAATGTGCAGGGCACGTCCCGTGATTTTAAGTTTCCTTTTTCTTTCTCCACTCAATATTGCATGGAGGGTGACCTCTTGAATTCGCCTGTCAACAATTTGTTAAACATGTTCATAACCTTTGCCGAGAATGTCCAAGAGAACGTTAGACATTATTTCTGTTATTTCTTTCAGAATAATTACGAAAATAGGCAGTTGTCTTCAGTGTCGCAGCCAGGGGAGAGGGGGTTCAGGGTCGCCTAGTGTTTTCGTAGGCGTTACGTGATTATTTAGTCCATATCATCTTTATATCGGTTTCGTAAATTTTGTAAAACAAGCGGGACTTGTAATCAGTTTTCGTCGCGTCTAGTTTTTTTTTTGGCAGAAAAGTCGTCAATTAACTTTTCCGTTGAGCGCATCTGAATTTTCGGTGACCGCTAATTGTGTTGCTATATAAGGGTATAAACAGCAACACAATAAACAATCACCGAAGATGCAGACTAAACCACAATCACCAATGAACAAAAGAAAATGAAATAAATTTCACAGAAGGAAATCATAATGAAAATTATGACCCCAGTGTTTGCTCACATCGACGACTCAAAACTGTAGTGGCCTATGTCAAATTTTGGCGATATGAAACAATCGCTTTTGAAAGTTCCGAAAAAAAATCTCATTTTGAGATGAACATCGGGCTATAAAATCTGCATTTTTGAACGCTAAAAAGAGACGCTGCATAATTCGTGTATACATATCGATTTTTTATAAAGAGTATAAACTAACAAGTCATAAAGTGTATAAACTAACAAGACATCCCATAGGGCCAAATCAGTATAAAAACAAAATAAACAAAGTGGACACACGAAAATTACAAAGGTCGGCATAAGCACTTTTTCATTTTGAGCAGTCTATGTAGGATCATTTTTTTTCAAGTCCAATGCAGCCAACAATGAGGCCACTGAAGGTTTGGGATCCATGCCGAAAAGAATAGCTTCAAAAAAAATGAAGAAAGTTGCCAGTTTTTCATAGTACTCAATTCCAAAAATCCAAAACGAAGTGAACAGTCTATAAAAAGCCAACAATGATGAATTTCCAACTGGCACCGCTTTCTTGTCAAGAATTAAGAAGAATTCCTCAAGATCAGATTTCGGACCAATGACCAATAAAAATGGCTGTCTCAATAATGGAGGCTTGGTTTCAGCATAATATCCAACGTTGCAGCCGGCCTGAATAAAAAAGAATGAATAAGTTTCCAAGGGATGTCATCACTTTGAAAACTCATTCAGAAACATGTCATGTTGCATCTGCTATGGTATTTTGCAAACAAGTTAGGAAACATAGTACGCACCCCCTGAAACTTAAATAATGCTCACTGCTCTTGTCCTTTCTTCCCCTTTGTCTTGAGAGGTGGCAAAATCTTCGACAGAACTAGAAGACTCTTTAGTCCATCTAAAATGTGTCAAGTACTCGAAATATGCTCTCACACAAAAAACATAGATATAATAAAGCTATTTCACTGCCGCCCAGTTGGCAATGTGGCAGCCAAGTCAACCAGTATTTATACATAGAATATCAGTAATATAAAGCATAAAGCACATACCATCATCACACTGAACACAATCCTGATCCATTTTAAGAATTTTTTGAATGAGTGTTAGAATAATTTCCATAAACTTCTTACACTTCGGGTAATTCATCTCAAATTCACAGTCAATCTGAGTCCACAAGAAGCACATGTGAAAAAAAAGATGCTTTCTATATCCGTACTTCTTAAAAATATCTTGATGTGATGAATACAATAATAAACAGCCTATGTACATTGCACTTTACATCTAGATTTATTGCTAACTTACCAATCCACCCTCATAAGCATCACAGAACCTTGGGTACTTTTCTAAAATGTCAGTTAAGGTCATAGGCTTCAGCTGTATTTCAAGCCTACGATAGTCATGACTTTCCTTCATTATGTTATATATTTCTGGCTTATTGTCCTTGTTAGGTGTGGTTTCTTTCAGCCATTTAATCTGAAAAGCAATATACATATAAAATATTCCAATAAAATACTAGCTGCGGAGAAATAAAAATAACCACATATAAAAAAATCAGAAATTTCCCACCTTTTTCAGTATAGGGCTATCGTCTTCCAGAAGTGAGGCATCCAGTTCAACAGTACTCCCACTGGTGTCAGCATCTTCGCTACTCCCAAAACTGGAACTACTTGCATATGTTGAGTGGCTTCTCTTTTGTTTTTTATACATCTTATCTTCCATTTGTTTTCGTAAAGTTTTGAGCTTGTTTTCTATAAAGCCGGAACCAGAAGAGGATCATAATAATGGCCCTAAAAACATTTTTAGCAATTTAACAATAACAACAAAAGAGCCCTAATGACAAAGCTGACAGAGAGCAGACTTGAAGTCAGTAAACACAGAATCATATTCAACACCCATTTTGTCAACTTCAGAAGAGAGGAATACAGCCTTGATGACAAAATATTGTGTACAAGATTCATGAGATTGACTAATGCCGTGTAGGGAAAGCGAAATTATCTCAAAATGAAAATACGTACATATCCGGTTGTTCCCTCTAACTTCAACTTCAGCTTTGAAAAAAGTACCAGCGTACATTCGTTAATTCCACCCTTGCACCGTAACTTCAAACGAACGCAAACTTTCTACGCTCTTCAATAATAAATCTTCTGGAAAGTGGCTCCCATATCGGGCATGTCATGAATTTCAGTTGATTCAGGAATTCATAGATCTGTATTATCAGTTGCCTCACGTCGAGATTCTAATACTAATTGGTGGAATTTTCTCACATGCCGTAAAAAATTGTCAAGTCGAGTAAAGGTTGTGCAACATTGATTTTGAGAACAAGTAATATTTATATATTTATTCTTTGACAGATCATGTTGGTGACGTAAATGAAGTGATAGTTCATCTGTCCGCCTCATCTTACATTCACAACCTTCCATTGGACACAAATAAAAATTCATTATGAGGCTCGAAAGGGACTAAAACAAATAACAGTATATATACCAGGCCTATAGCTGTGCAAGCAGTGTGATAAAAGTACCAATTTAATACTGCAATGAGTTATCGGTAACTGTTTAAGAAAGAAAGAGATGGCAGACTGACATAGGCTAGTTGTACTGTTTTATAGACCCAGTAGACTGCAGTCATCAGGTTGTAGGCCTGGGTGTCTGTAACTTGAGCTAACAGCATGTAGCCTACTTCAGACATAAAGTTAACTTAACAGTCAGACAGTAGGCCTACCGGTAGCTTAGGCCGGCAGACCTAACTTGGCTCAGTAGCCAGTTGTGTTATACTGCAGTTCATGCTCATTTCGATAATCTTATTTGAATCCACTGCTAGCAATCACTTACCGACAACGGACAACCGCTCCGAAACTGTTAGCACTGTCAGAATGTAGCAGGTGAAAGCTAAATTCCATTCTCTCATAACAGCAATTCACTCTGTAATCCAACTGTAAAAAATAACGACCTAGCCTACACCATCCAACTGTCCTATTGGCCTCTCTCGCAAATAAAAATCCCAGCATAATATCTTTAACCGTAACTGATAGGCCACGCAAGCTGCGAGTGGCCAGGCTGCATGATAACCTTCGGCCGAAACAATCGCCGTCCTCAACGCCAATTTCCCCGCCCAATTCTACGCTTCGCCGGTTCCAACTTTAAAAAATAAAAAGAGAAATTAGCGGCGAGAGAAAGAAGGCGGTCGTCAAAAAAGAGAATATTTGACTTAAAAACGAGTGAGAGTGCGAGAGAAATGACGCTCGAGTCACGATTGAGTCATTTTGTTCCTGACTCTTCCGAATTAGTCACGCGATTGACTCAAGTTTTTTTAGAGTGTATCATCTCCCTTCACCTGGGATAAATCGAAAATATCATCCTATTCCATAAAGCAATAATATGTACGAAGGGTCCATAATCCCTGTTCGACTAAACTATTTAGTATTCTCGAATTCCACAATCTTAAAAGGTTTAATGCATTGTATATACTCAGTCAGGACAAAGTTTAGGAACGAGTTCTCTGTTGTGTCGAACCCACTAACAACGGGTTCCCATGTTTTAGAAAATTATTCCGAACTAAAATAAAACAAGGGATTCGCCTATTATCACGGTATTCCAATATCCGTTTTTGGACCACACTTTAGGATTAAATTCGTTATTATTTCGAAATTCTCCAAATTCATAAATTAGATCGATAAAGGGCCCGTTGTAATTATACAACAGATGCCAACCAAAAATATAATTGGATCGATGACACCAGATGCTAATTAGTATTCCAACCCGAATCGATAACCCTAATGGAATCGATATCACCATACGCGCATACGTATATAAGGTTTCAATTGGATATTTGGGTAAGCTATTGAAGAAAGTAATGTATTGAAAGGTCTTGTATTAGGAGTCGCATCGTCTTGATAGGTGTCGTCTCGTCTCTCGATGTTCTAATGTTGTCTTCATCGTTTGTTCTCCTTGTATATTTACAACATGAAACTACATCAACATGTTCCTATATGCTACAATCTCTTAAATGGCTAAAATGGTGATCCCGAACAGTAAATAGCAAACCTTCAGATGTGGAGTCGAAATCGATAAAGATGACCCAACAAAACAACAACAGCGCATATTGAGGAAGAAAAATATCAACAACATTAAAGATGGTACAGCAATAAGGTATCACCGCACGAGAGAACAAAGGTACGGAATCGGAAAAGAATCAGACGACGGATAAAGTCCACACAATGAACTTTTGTTTGAATTAAAAAATACAAGGTGAAAAATTGTATCAGGCTAAATTAAACTGATGGTATAATACAACGAACGATAACTTTTAAAAAAAGTACGAAGGAAGCGCACGCTTGTAGATATTTTTTAAAATCACATCAAAAAATTATCGAGCAAGACAATAGAATGAAAATATTATTCAACAATTTGTTTTACTTTCTTATATATACATACAATTTTTTTCTTACTGGGACATTTATCGTACTACTTCTTTCCTCAATGTATAGTCCTTCTTTAGCTTTTTTTGGCGATATTAATTCGGATCCTAATTTCTATGAATTGCTTGAAAACAGACTTAGAGTGTTTACTCAAATTGCAAATAATCCTTTGGCCAATTGATTATGCAAGCAAGGTGAATATTCAATTTCAAAATTCTTGTGATTTATAATAATTGAAAATTGGCGGATGTAAACTATTTCGATTAGATAGATTTCATCAACACTGAACTATTTTTAAAAGATGATTCAAACGAGTCACTCTTTTAAGCGTTTATAACATCGTCATAAGAACGGTGCATATATGAGCTCATCGATATATTCGTCAAAAACGAGTATATAACAATTTTTTTTACAAACGAAGCGCTATTCTTTATTTTTTTCAAAGCCCGAAGCTGGCAATCTCAACATATCGCAACAAGCGAACTTACAAAGCGCTATTTTCACCCCACTAGGGTTATTTGAAAACATGAGCGATCAGTATTTCAGTGTGACGAAATATATTGGATTGAAAGATCAGTTTTATCTGTCGAAATCAATAAATCGCCTTTTCTTTTCTAATCTATACTCTTACAGTCATCCTACTTCCCTCTCATTATTAAATCTTCTCGTCCAATATTTTTGAATTTCATTATGTATATTTTTCGATTGTGTTTTTTTGTCATTTTCAATGTGTTTTTGAAATTTACGTATTTTAGGTGACAATTATGCCCAAAACCCCGATTTCCAATTTAAAGGGCGTAGATATATTTAGGGATAAATTCGTTATTTCAAGTAAAATTTATAAAAAGACTGAAAATTGCTTATTTCGAAATTCTCCAAATTCATAAATTAGATCGATAAAGGGCCCGTTGTAATTATACAACAGACGCCAACCAAAAATATAATTGGATCGATGACACCAGATGCTAATTAGTATTCCTGGAATCGATATCACCATACGCGCATACGTATATAAGGTTTTCAATTGGATATTTGGGTAAGGTATTGAAGAAAGTAATGTATTGAAAGGAGGTATTGAAGAAAGTAATGTATTGAAAGGTCTTGTATTAAGAGTCAAGTCGTCTGGATCGGTGGTCGTGTCGTCATCGTTTGTTTTCCGTGTCTATCTACAACATTAAACTCATCTACAACGTTCAACGTGTACTTCACTGGCTAAAACACCATCCAGTATTACTTAAGGTCAGGATCTGGCCCGCGGGCCGTAATTTGCCCACCCCCGCCCTAGAATAAACAGATTTATTCGGAGGATTTAAAATGCCAACGTAAGACTCCAGCATCAATAGGTATGTTACATGCCCGACAACACAGCACTGCCCTAAATAAGCGGTATACCTGATGGTGGGGTCCGAAACCGGTCATTAGAATACCGTGAAAACCGGTTAATGGAATATCGTGATATAATGAAGTGTTTCATTTGTGTCTACTGAAATTATGACTATAGTTTTCATGGATATAAATTTCCATTGAAAATATCGATGAAAATACCGTCACAATGATCCCGATTGTTATATTGTGCTCCTTATTATTACATAAACGTTAGCATAGCTGTTGCACATTAAAGATTTTCATATTAAGTTTTGAGAATCTAGTCCAGTAAAGTAACTGGCCTGGCCCAATCAGATAAGTGATTGCCCACCCCAAGTATAGGAAACAAGAAAATGGAAACTTCCAATGCTGAGAGTCTGGTTTAAATTTAGCAGGATTTTTCTAATTTCCAGAGTGACGATTCGGTCACAAATGATTATACGGAAACTAAGAACGCATTCTTACTAAAACCCCCACATAGAATCCCTGAGCATAGAATTTTCTATATTGTCCATATTTAAAGTCGTTCACAAAAAATATTCAACTAATTTTGTTTGGATCTCCAGAAGTATTGGCGCACAACCCAAACATAGTAAGTGTACCAGGTTAGGGTTCAGTTGTGCGCCATCTTGGTGCACGAACTCAGGGAGCGTCATTTGTTTTGTGAAGAATGTATTTAGTGCATGTTGCTGTTCGTATTATTCAAGTCTTTTTGGCTGCGGATTAGAACCCATACAAGCAGTCACTGATATCTAACGATATGATATCTATTATTTGGATGAACCGAAATCTTTCCAGTTCAGCATTGCCTAACAAATTCATTACACCCTGAGTGAAGTGGTTGACACGGGATTTGAACCCGACATGTGGAATCTCCAATACCATGGCGCTAGTTCTGACATGGGCAAATTACGGCACGCGGGCCAACTCCCGCCACACTTTTATGGTCCACCAGACAAGGAGGGCAAATATTCGGCCTGGTCCAAAAACTTTGCACACCCTTGCTAGTTATTTTTATTGGGTGTAATATAAACAAGGTATAATAATATGTTGTAACCGGGTGAAAATATATAAGCTTTAATATGTAGCTTTGATGCGCAAGGGCCATAACCCCACGCTTATTTCCTAGTGTCTATAATACAGTTATTCACTAATACTGAAATCACTTTCTCTACCATGATTGTATATAGTTGAAATAAACCCTACTACCAAACAGTTTAACCATATTTTGATGTTTCAGCTAAAAAATATCTCGAGTAATTTGTTAAGATTTAGTTTGGTTCCAATTTAGTTTGGTCCCACAATAGCAGATCTCATAACTGATATTCTGTCGGTGATCGTCTACTGGGAATCTGAGAGTAAGACTGTAGCAATTCTGACAACCGTGTCTCTTGTTTTGGGTGTGGGCATATCCATTGGTTATCCCTATTATATCATTAAAAATTTACGTGCTCTGACGAGGATGACCCTGATGAGGCAACTTTATCATTCTACAAGAGCATCTGGGATGGTGGACGGCTTTGTTTATGGGAATTCACTGTGTAATAATATGGATTTGGTTTAATCTCAGATTAATGGACAAGAAAGAAAAATGTCTGGTGCAAGTCAAAATATTCTCCAACTTGATCTTCTTCTTTCTATTCTGTTGGATATATGTCGTTGAAGACTGGAGCTCCAATGTCGTATTCCCAATCGTTTACTCTGTTGAAAATTTAATCGCTCTAGCTATTTCATATAATGTGCATCTTTACGATGATGAGTATTGTCTCTATGACAACGTACTAGCTATCCATTTATTTCTGAATGTGGTGGGCCTTGTTTTGACGGGAATTTTTTTCGCGTACACCCGGTATTGTTGTCACGATAGCCAGATGGCTAATGATGACACGATAAATGAAACAGATCGAAATGCTCAGCTTCCATTGGTCGATTATGTATTCTCAGCTCTCTGATTAGAGTAAAAACGATTTCACAACAGCATTTAGTCACTAGAGGGAATTACATAATTTAAGGCAGGGGTGTGCAACGTGCGGCCAAATGTGGTCCACGAGAAAAATATTGTGCGGCCGGCGGAAAAGCGCCACTTTTGAATGGTCTGCGGCCAGCGAATTTAATCTAGTATTTGCGAATAATTCCAATTACCTTGCGTTGTAATGCCTATATCCGAGATTGTGCAAAGCGAACAACGCATGTCACAAAATTATTAACCAAAATTGTTGAGTGTGCAACTACTAGTAAGCTTTTGACAAATAAATGTGCGACCCGCGGGTTTATCCAGTTATTTGTATCTGGCCCTCGTGTATTAAAGTTTGTACACTCCTGCTTTAAAGGTAATAGTGATTTGTTCAATTATTTTACATTAATGCATTTCTTCTCTTGCTTTCGTTTATTGTATTTTTAATATTAAACATGACATTTAAATTCACCCCCAGTAAACGAAATAAAAATAATATAATATTTGGTACTCCCAAAGTATGTGTACCAGGTTAAGCGGCCATAATTTTATTCGATTTTCAATATTTTAGTTCTATTACGAGTTCGGGGACTGTCTTTATCAATCAAAGTAAATACCCCCTATCCATAAGTTTCAGTCCCCTTGGAGGAACAAAATTCGTTACCTCCATATTGGTACACATACTTCTGGAACGCGAATATATTTGTTCTTAATCTTCATAGAAACTGGCTCTGGTCATTTAACAAAAAATACTTTTCTAATTGTAGTCCCATGATTTTTAGTCCTCAATGAGATATCATGCTTGGTCATTATCCAAATTCTTCTTCTTACTAATTTGTATGATGTAACAATAGGCCTTCAGAAATTGTTAAATTGTCAATATTTTTCAAATGTTAAAATAGACCAGACACTGTAACAAACCTCATCAGTCTAATTAGATTTTTTAGGGTCTGGTATAGTACAGTAGCACAAGTACTTCTAATGCGCGTGGCTCAACAATTTGCATATATCATCCCTAACCCCCATTTGACTACTTCATCGAAAAATTACGTCACTACGCTGTCACATTGACCTACTAAGCACGTCATAACGTGTATATAACCATATACCTTTAATATTTCAAGTTTCAACCCCACTGCTATTTCTTGAAATCTGTGTTCAAATTAAACTTTCCAATTGTTATACGAATTTATGTTTATTTGCCTCAAAAATTTAACAGTATCTGCATAATAAAATATACAGTGTGACATGTGGGACGTACGGGACCTTACTGACACAGACGCAGTTGTGCAATATTTAGCTTGTGTTTTTTTGGTAGTTTTCCCAACTACTAAAGGTAGCTCGCGTTCCTAACTACTAAAGCTGAGTAGTGTTCCCAACTACCAAAGGTAATTCGTGTTCCCATCTACTAAAGCTGAGTAGTGTTCCAAACTACTGCCCACCTGCCTAGTGTTGAGGTAGGCTAAATGTAGCTCGCGTTCCAAACTACTAAAGATAGCTGGTGTTCCCCAACCGCTAAAGGTAACGTGTGTGGGTTCGAATCCTGTGCGAAAGCTATGTCGAGCGAGTTGCCCCGTATAGTGGTTTATGTTACTGCTGACCGGTTTGCCTTCCTCCGCCATCAAGTCTATGCATCTGAAATAAGTAACTTGTCCCATACCCAACATCGACTACAGGCTTTCATTCCCCGGGATAAATATGAAAATCCTTAATCTTGGTTTTCTCCAGAACAAAGTCCAGAAATAGTATTATCAAAATATTGTGTTTCAGTTGTATGATAATCAGTAATCCCAATGAAAAAACTCTCATTGAATTCGGTGCTCCTCTGACAGATTATTATAACAAACTTTGTAAATATGAACATAACAATTAATTAACAATGAGCAACTGAAATCAATACCAGTTCCGGTACATATTCTAACCTCATATTTATACACAATATTAACATAGCCATGCTAAGTCTGAACTATACAGGGACAGCACTAACTCGTGTTACAGGCAAAAGGCAGGAAGTGACATGTAATCCAGAACATTCTAACCGAACGAAACATCCTAATTATGACGTCATACAATCTCGCCTGTCAATCATTTAAACAACACTGCTGCAATCCGCTGCAGTAACAGTTCCATTCACACGCCTTATCAGTAGCAACTTTTTAATTCCCCCCCCCCCCCCCTCTGACAGCTGCTTCAATTTTAAACAAAACGGCAGGAATATGTGAGCAGGATTCTCCCAGTATGCAAAAGAAAAAAAGTTAGTGCACTACACAACGGTTCATAAAACTAGATCCTGCGAAACGGACAGAAAACAAAAAGCTTTAAATATGGGTAAATTCGCAATTAGATAATATTGAATTTACACAGTGACCAATTACAATTGATTCATCCTGTCTTATCCCGACCCAGGGCAAATAGGAGAAAGGAACCTTTTGCGACTTCGCTTTAAAAATTGAAACAGGGGAATTTGGTCTATTATATAAATTGTCCGCACAAATCCAGGCACAAAATACTCGCATGCTTCCAAACTGTTTAATATTGTCCTGATATATATTGCTGGGGTATTCATGAGATAGTGATGCACGTCAGAGTATTCAACTATTGGCCATATGGATGTTTTGTTTATCCATGCATCTTATGGTAACGTATTGGGTCGTTATTCTAAGCAGCAAATTTTTCAAAGTAACGTTCCTTTTTATTGGAATACAGGTGGTGAACGCTATAGACAGAAACTGGCAAAGCTATTCTACTGACAAATCCACAACATTTGTTCGCGTGGACCCGGAACACAATTACCCATAATGCCTTAGCTACACGTGTTCTGTCTCTTTTGTTGCCGACCTTGCTGGCACACGGTCATTTCGGTCAAAGGCATGTTCGCTCCAGGTGTATTATTCTATGATTTGTGTTCTAAAATGGCTATACTTTGGTTCCTTTTGTTGTACTACTCCGCGAGCAGGCATTGAAGACCTCCAAAACGTGCGAGTAGTCCATTTCTTGTGTCGAGACATTGTGGCAAACGTAAGTGAAACGAATGCATTGGTGGCACTTGGCAATATGCTATTTTTACCATATGCGACATTGCAAAATAATATTAATCATCCGTGTTTCCAAATCCAGGGACCGACAGCTGAAAATAGATCTTCGTTCTACTGAAAAGTGATCACATGGACTTCAGCAAGACGCGACGATGAATCAGAAGAATATACTTACAAGATGAGTAAACATTATGATACTATATTAAGATTTATGCTTCTGCTAACTGTATTTAAATTGATAGACTCATTATTATTCTAGGGATATAGATCCCTTTAGATTCTGTAAGTCTATCTATAGGTTGTTGCTCACGTGCGTATAATCACGATGATGCTTAAGAGTGCGTAGTGTTAAAATTTGTATTTTGTTGTACATTGTTATTCTCGAAGGAAAAATCGTGACTGTTAAAACCTTAAAGGGTTACATACAATATTCACTTGTCAAGCTCGATCAGCACAAGCCTAATGTTTTGATGACTTCTTGCAAAATGCCACTGGTCTAAGTGATGTTCCCATGGTCGACTGTCATATTTTAGCATGTTAGATCTGTTTGATTGAAGGTTTCTTTACTTGACTGAAGATTTAGCTGAGTTTCGTGGAATGGTAGATTTTTTTGCTGGTGGATGCAACTCGGCCTTTTAGAACACTTTTCTGATTTTAGATAGCACATCAACATCCGATAAGTCGAAACGTTCCTATTATCTGCATCGCTACATGGACAAATTCCTTTTTCTGTATTTGCCAGAAAACCTATTCTCAATCTGAAATTGCTGATGAGACATAATTTGACGTAATTTCCCTATTCTTTAGTTCATGATTAGACAGACAAGACTGAGTTCAAAATTGCTTTAATATAACAACTTTGTTCTCTCAAATATACTGAACTTCATTTACTACTGCGAAATAATTTACCCGGTGCCACACAGTCAACTCTGCTTCAATCATACCAATTCGTCGTTTCGTTGCCGATATATAATTACATAGGACACAATATTTGCGTTTAAACAACGTCTCGCATAGTTTACGCCAGTCTTTTTCTAAATCTTTTTTTTTGCAGTCTAGTATATTTCACAGCATGCGACACATAAGGCATAGGAACTGGTATTTTTTGGTAGGCTTCAAAATTGACTGCTAGCTAGGTCGTGCCCAATGCCAGTCATACCGGATTGTTTGTTGCCTCTACATTGATATTCGTCGGATGTAAATGTCATCCGTCTTGAATGGTTTAAGAAAAATCATAACTTCGTCTGAAACACGAAGAAAACCTATTTATATTTCGCGGCAACGATGTATCAGTCTTTGGTAATGACAATTTTCGGTTTTTACGCATATTTTTATATCTGGTAAAGATTCTTGGTGTTGAACAATCTTGCATTTTTTTGCCATCAACATTCTGCTTTTTTCAGGCAGCTCTTCAAATAATTGCTCGAGAAAGTTGTGAAATTTAAATACTTCTTTCCCCCTCATTTTGTGAGTCCTCACAAAATTTATGAGGACGTAGAAGTTGTAGGTCGCCCACATAACAAATTAATGTAGTGCCTTCTGCACTTTTGCAAACGTGTCATCTGATTATTTTTGTCCGTTCCTCCCATGAATGAATTGTAAGCTTCTGCTGCCGGGCATGTAATTTCAACTCTTGTGTTACGTGGCTCGTATCTTCAAACTTGTGTGACTGGCTATTCTACAAATACCTTTATAAAATTGTAAATTAGTATAAAAGGCGATCTCAATTTTGACTTAAAAATGACAAAAATCACGTTTCACATATAAATATATATATTTACAATAGCACCGACACTAATATTGCACGAGACGTCCTGACGAGACGTCCTGTTCTCCTTTCTTCATTGTTTTAATTCTGACGTTTTAAAATTTAACATTTTTTGGAAATGTTTTTCTTCTTGGTAAAATTTGTGCCGCATACAGTAGTGTTATTGTTATGCTGGTAGTAGTCTGTATATGACTTTTTCCACATGCGGGTGATTTTCGTTCAGTTTTTGTATTGCCATCATTCCTTTTCCCGACTTCGGGGTTTTAAAAGTTTACAGGGTTAAAATCGTATCGAAACTTGACGACTGATGTCATACTGAGAACTTCATCAGGAGCCATTTCGTAATTTTTCTCGTACGCAATTTGCCACCCAATACTCTCCAAATGTTTTTTTTTTATCAATCTTCTTCAAGACTCAGTCACACGATTGCCATTGGTGTAATTAGGTAATTGCGCGTAAGAGCCGCTGGTTGAATTTATTACTGCCGAATCTTCAAACGGAGAATTGGGAGGAACTTTCAACAATTTGATTCGGCAAAGATAGAAACAGTTGGTTCAGGTAATATTTTCGAAGATGCTGATATTTGCACAAAGGTAGTTATTGTGTAAGATACATGGGATCTGTTATCTGCGTGTTATTTTCCATTAATATTAAAAGTACCTTAGCGGAGGAAACCTCGATTCTCTCAGAGGTCAAATGGGCACACAATGCTGTGTTGGCAAATGTTAGTATATTGTAAAGTTGCACGACCGAATTGAAATGATAAGCTACAGAAACTTTCAGTTTCAATTATAATGTTGTAAAGACCTGTTATCAAAACAACCTTCCGTAAGTTTTCTTTTTAAAATCTAGTACCTTGCTTCGTCCTAAAATTAAAATACGGTAAGGGCATATCGATCCCGTGTGTGCGCAGTGAAGTTGCCTCAACTTGTAAATTATAACGAGGGAGGACGCTGCTGATAGCAGAAGTAAAGTAAACTTATATGAACCAGGCACTGCATTCCGAAATTGTGGGACTCATCGCCTTGAGTTTCGAATCATCCAATCAATTTAAAACCACAATGCTGCGTCAAAACAGCGTTTCTCAGGTCGAGGTAACTTCGATTTAGATTAGGGACTAATTAATAAATATTCTCTGTCGAATATTTTCAGTCCTAACTTTTTACTGATATAAGGCGCGACTGTGCTGCTCGGGCCATTCAATGTAAGTGTAAAGCAAAAACAAGCTCACAAGCACCAGAACTGCTGCTTCGGCAGTTTTTGCCGTAACGGCCGTCGCATAAATCGTGTAGAAAGTAGGCACGGATGGCAGCAACAGCTCAAACGCTTTGCGATCTCACACTTGCTGTTGTAAAAAATTATATTGTTTTTTAGTTTTGCAATGCAATAACGCCGACACTGCCTTTTTTATAGATAGAGGTCCGATTATTTTTTCATCATTCCATTCGTTCGCCTCATATTCTTTTTATAAGTGTAAGACTATTTCCACTCCGTAATCAGCATAGTAGACGATAAAATATTTGATAAAAACTAATTATAAGATCAAAGAACACAAAACGTGAAGTAAGGTTTATACTTATAGGATTTTAGAGTTTAAGTTGGGAAGGATTCTCCAAGACGTTTTCACTCACCTGATAATATTAAATTAATTTACACTTGCACAACCACAGCGTGTGTGCGTTGTGAACTTGTATATTATAACGAGGGAGATCGCCGCTGATACCAGAAAGTAAACTTATATGAACCTGGCACTGCAGGCATGGTGAAAATCATCGCCTTGAGCTTTGAACCATCCAATTATTTTAAAACCAGGAGGAGATGTTCGTTGATTCCACGAATTCCCGTTCGCTTTCCCACTTGAAACTTTCCGCAGGAACTGATACATGGGGACTATGACTGATAATTTTAAACATTTGGTTTCGTGTCTTCATACAGCAACGTGATATCGTTATCAAACTAACCTCCGCGTAGCCATCGCTTACTATACTTTTGACGTGTGCTAAAACTTTACAATTCAACTCATTTAATGTTATCATTTTTATTTACTGTTAACGGGGCGTAGTGCAATTTCGCTTTGCTTAGCGCTTATTGTGATGATATATTTTTGCATTTTGCGCATTACGTCTTCATTTTACTTATAAATATTTATTTCATTTCGAAAAACGAGTTTTCAATGCACAGCTCTAAATTTTTATATTTTTGAATTATTGAAACCGGGAATCTGAAACTGGCTTGTCGGACATTTCAAGTTATTTTTGAATCTCGGAGGTATCTTAGTCATAGTCATAATAATTAGCTTACGTATAACTGCAAGAATTGTAATGTTCATTCACCAATCATGTCAAACTGGAAGATAAGGTAATCCAGGAGGGCCATGGCACCATCTTTCGCCTATAAGTTACTTGAAATTTCAACTTTACTATTTCAGGATTTTTGAAGCGTGAGGCATAAAGAAATCGAATCGGAAATCAGTGCTTGCCAAACCCAAATTTTTTTCTCATCTTTCTGATTTTGTCCAAACTCCATAAGTATTCCATGTCCATGAATTCAACGTCTTTACGTTGTGGAATAACTAACAGTACCCTTTAAACACTACAAACGCTAGTGCCTTACTCGTATATGGTACCCATTTGGCATCATGACCGGGTACCTCGAACTAACTAACTCGCTGCACAAGCATTCTGTAACAAGCACTCCCACTTCTGTGCAATACAAAACATGGCGGGCATTTAGGCAGTGATTATTTAAAAACAAGTTGGATGACAATCGAACCCTGATATGCCAGTTTCAATTTTTTTTTAGATGCTTCCGGGCTGTTCCAATTAGCCGACTTCTTTGCATGACATGACAGAAAATCTCGTCGTCTCCTCCCGTTAATTTTCACTTGCGCCCAATCCATTGTACATTCGACCATATTTCAATAACGCCCTTTACCTCGCAATGACACTTTTTTTTTTACAGTTAGTGTGTGCGCAATACGAAGACGTTTTTTCCTCGTAGTAATCCTTAGTCCGAACAACAGCATCATTGTTTCGCAAATAATGGTTTTCCACAGCTGGTCATCAAGTTTGTGGAATAACTTGACAGCGAAATCAATAATCCAAATTTCCAGTTTGTTCCGTTTTTTAGTTAAAGATGTTTCGGCTCGTAAACAAATAAGGAGTTCAAAACCAATTATATTATAAATAATCCAATTAACAAAACTCTATTACTGAAAAAAGAAAAAGAAATCATTATAAATGGATACCTTATTAATGCTGATACACATTGGCATTTCCCGAGACATACCATCTCTAATTCGTTCGTGATATGTTTGACCTTCGGTACCGCTGTGAAAAAATTATAATTGAATGAGTTTGTCATAACTTTAGTAATGCAAATTTTCATAATTATTCCTGATAAACGAATATCTAAGTAAATGAACATATAAAGAAATATCATATTGAAAGTGTCCAATTTCAACCATATTTAAGAAATTGATTTATTTTTGACATCACATGAGGGACAGCTTGGTCAAAAGGATTTTAAGGGTGCAATGGCAGTTAAAGTGTTAAAACTAACGGTGTTCATTGGTTAGGTAATACAGAACCAGAAAGTTTGCGGTCTTTCAGAAAACAGCATTCACTTGCACATCCTTAAATATCAGTGTATGCTTGCTCTGTGACCTTATTTGAAGCAAAAGGCATTTTCATATTATATATGAGTTCAACTGGCAAAGTATTTTTCTTTCACTTCTTAGAAGTGGTAAATTTTATGTCCTTATTGAAAATACTCGCGTTTAAAATTTATTTGGTGAATGAATTCTTTTAGAGTCGGTGGTTTCTTATTTTGTTGTTGGTTGCCAGATTTTCTTCCCCACTTTTTTTTGTCTTTTCTAAACTTTGTTGGTGCCTTTTTTAGGCAAAATGCTTTCATTTAAGAGGTCCGCTCATATCGCTTTGTCAGACAAATTCTTGTGTTTTAGTCGTCTTATCCGAGTCATTATCCTTGTTGGTTGTTTTGTGGGCTTTGAAGGAGGATGGTCTTTTCTAGGATTCAAATAATGAGTGATTGTTTCGCACGATTTCGTGGTGTAGTTTGAAGTATTACTCTAGACGTTTTGTTTTCGAATTTTGAGACAACAGTGGGTCCTGTGTTTGTGGAGTTAATTTAGTTCAGATTATAAGTATTGACGTGTCAAAACGTATATACAGCAGTCTGTAATACGTCGCAGAAAAATTAACTTATTCTGCTCTGGTTATATTTCTTGTTTGGATTTTTGTCGATAGAGGAGTAGCCCGCTTGATGTGCAGGGCATGCACGTGATTTTACGTCTTCTTTTTCTTTCTCCACTGAAAATTGCATGGGGGGCGACCTCTTGAATTCGCCTATCCACACTTTGTTGAACATGTTCATAACCTTTGCAGATAATGTCCAAGAAAACGTTAGACATTACTTCTGTTATTTCTTTTAAAATAATTATGAAAATAAGCAGTTGTCTTTATCACACAACAAACATTGAGCAAATACTTCATGTTTTTTAAGGGGCTTTCAACTGCATCAACCCGTAAAAATGCGGGTGAGCAATCTCTCGATTCCTTTGACATAAAAGTTTACTTATTTTGTGGAATTCTTGAGGTTAGTTCAGTGGTTCTCAAACTTTTTGAGCTGCGCCTCCTCCATTGGAGAAATTTACAATTTCTCATCCCTTTCCCATTTTGCTTTGAAAAAAAGCCAAATGCTTTTGCCGTGGGCTGGCTGATTTGTTGTATGATGGCGATGCACGCGAGTTTGTCTCGTGGCGTCATTGCTCAGACGGCGACGTCTTTAGTTACTTAGGGACGGTACCAGCCAAGAAGTCTTGCAGCCTCTTTGATTTTGCAATACTTTTGCAGCCATGTGGTATCCCAATGCCCATGAATTCAACGTCTTTACCCTGTGTATTAACCAACAGTTCCTCGTTAAACACTACAAGCGCAAGTGCCTTACTCGAATATGATACCCATTTGGCATCATGACCGGGCACTTCGAACTATCTCACGGCACAAGCAATCTGCACCCTTTTGTCAAAATGCTCCTCGGACAATTGTCGTCGTATCGGGCATCGCAGTAATCGTGACTGCCTCCTGTTGTGAAATTTACAAAAAATAATGTTTATTTCACTAAACAATCACTTTGCTGAAGTTTGCTATCAATCAGTAATAGTAAATGTACATACAAGTGGTTACGTTGGGTCCTAGAAGAAAGACATCGCCATCCTCGTGCTTCGTCCGGTGTATTTTCAGCCTCATTGTATTGTTCAAATTCATGTCGTCGGAGGACATCGCCAGTTACTGTCAACATGCTAGTGTGCAATTTAAAAGTTTGTGTGAAGACGTCGTCTTTAGTTACTTCGGACGGAACCAGTTAAGAAAGTTGAAGCCTCTATGATTTTCTAATACTTCAGCCATGTAGTATCCCATGTCCAGAAATTTTACTTATTTACGTAGTGGAATAACTAAAATTTTCATTTTAAACACTAAAAGCGCAAGTGCCTTACTTGCATATAGAAACCATTTGGTTTCTTGCCAAGGCACCTTGAAATGGACTCGAATGGATGCTTCGTCTATATGCACCTTGGGCAATTGTCGCCGTATCTGGCATGGCAGTAGTCGTGACTGCATACTATTGTGAAATCCACAGAAGTAATAATGTTGATTCTTTCAACCTCTAGGTAAAAGCTAGACATGTCGCCGCTGCTCATCATATCTTCTGGTAATATTTTGAGAACCGGTTGCCGTGGCTCGGACACACAAAAAGGGTGCTTCGTTGCTATAACTACCAAATTGTTCCAGTAACTATCGCAATGTGGTTTTAGTACTGCAGCCGATCCTCTGAGGATCAGTTTATTCCCAGCATACAACAAGCTTGTAAGAGTCAGTTGAATCTTTTTCAGCAAAACTGACCACCCGATACCGCGCACGCTCCTACTTCTAAGCAATACAAAACATGGCGGGCACTTAGGAAGTGATCATTTAAAAAACAAACTGAAAGATAATCAAACCCTGAGAATCCTAATAGTAAATGATTGATTTGCATGACTTCGTTTGTGTGGTTTTAAACATTATGCTAGCTGGACATTTTGTTTTCGATTTTGTAAGACAACAGTGGCTTTAAGTAGTTCATTATGATTACACACATTGACGTCTCAAAATCTATCTATGTACAGCCTTCTGTAATACGTTGCAGAAAAATTACCGCATTCTGCTTTGGTTTTGATTCTTGTTAGAATTTTTGTCGACAGGGGAGTAGCTCACTCGTTGTGCAGAAAGTTTTGTCCCCCCCCCCCCTCCACTCAATATTGCATGAAGGACGACCCCTTAAAATCGCCTGTCCGTAATTCGTTGAACATGTTCAGTCCATAATTTGTTGAACATGTTCATAAACTTTGCCGAGAATGTCCTAGAGAACGTCAGACATTACTTCTTTTAATCCCGATACGTACTTCATACATTGTGGTGGTTAGGCTGTAAAAGGGCATATTATGAGTTGCACTATTGAAATGTCAGTGCAAACATCCCGGGTGATGTCCGTTTTAATTTTCACATCATATACTAACCAATCCTTTGGGAGTTCAGACACTGTTCAATACCATATATTTAATAGTCGGTGAGGTTCTTTAGATCCGGAGTCTGCATTTTCTCTTAGGGATTTAAATCTGGGAAAAATAAACATCGCCGGTATGTAGCATAACTCTACGACCACGTGCTTGGTCTCTTGTTCCAGAGTGACCTAGAAGTGAGAGATTTATATGTTCAACCATTTATTGTTGTGGCGCACATTCTTCATTATGGCCTGGGTAAAGTGAAATGAGCAGCTCTGCTTTTCAACGTCCAGTCGTATTGAAAACAAAGGGCCATGTTGTGCCCGAAAAAAAATGGTGAGTTAATTATTAAGTACATAAAGACGTAAGTCTTTTTACCGGCGCATGGACATTATGACAAAGACGAGCGGAATTCGCTTGAAGCATTTATTCACCACTTCTTATGAAAGCTTGGATAGAAAACACTTGGTAAAATGGATCTTTCACGACAAATACATACAAAGTTTTTGCTTTCGACAGATGTAAATGCTACTGGGTCCCATGCATGGTTTCAATAATAGTGTGATAGTACCCTTCTTGGGGATACTACTTAGCTCACAGTGGTTCACTGGATTATTGGCTTGTAATATGGCTCAAGGCCTCTGCGAAACCAGTCAATTGCTTATCTGCTTTACCTGTTACTCTAGAAATTTTGGCTGGATAGACGCCAATTGTCATTCACCGCAAACCATTTCTGTATAGTTGCACTATTTTATTATATTTTATTAACTGAAGATTCTTTTAGAATGCGGATGTACTTTTATCAAACCACCATTTCAAACAGCAATATCGGAGCAGAAGTGGTGTCTTAGACGACAGGACGGGTTTGGTGTCGCGGACCGAAAGATTTATTTTGAAATTAAACGCGAACCATTCGAAGGTGAAAAGGTTTCTTTTGTATTTTGATGAATTCAGTTGACATGTAATCAGGCCTGATATCTGTTGAAACCTGATTTTCTACGTAACAGTTGCTCCTGCAAATGATACAAATGTCATGGAATGGTGAGCTAACCTGCTACTCAATAGTAAAGTTTATTTTGCTTACAGGAGCATGTGATAGTTTTCTTATTTTCATTTCAGCATTTAATGGGATACTTGTTCTTCGATTTCTATTTGATGAGATAGATAATGCTTTATTTTTGAATATATCATGATTTATTTTTGAATATATCATCAAAGCACATAATGCAGTATAAAAACGAAAAAATATTAAAATATATTCGGAAGGGCGGGCAAAGCTGCAGGGTTGACCGACCCCTCGTGTAAATCTGTTTATCACTTTTTAGATTTTTTCACCTGTTCATTACTACGAGACTACTGTCGCAGCTAGTGTTAATACCCTTTTTTTAAATCATCTAGCTACTAGTTTAGCTTTTGCGGATCACCGCTAGGGGGCAGTAGTTCACTGGATTGTACTATTGGTCTAGGCGTGACATGGGCAAACTATGGCGGGAACCAAATCCGGTCTGTGAGGCAATTTAATCTGGCCGGCATGATCTCCCCACAAACAAACTAAAACCAAATTGTAATGTTTAGCTAAAAATAGCTCGAGGAATTTGTTAATGATTACGTTTTTCCACTTACTTTGTAGAACTGTAAATATTGTAAATATTTAAAAGTAATTTTTTACTTCCCATTTACATGGCCCGCCAGTTTAAATGGGCAAAAAAAATGTCCTTTTTGCCCAAAGACCTTGCCCAACCGTGGTCTAGGCCTCTACATTCTATGCAATATGTGTTCTTCTATTTCTGTTTGATGAGATAGATGGTGATAGATAATGATTTATTTTCGAATATATCATCAAAACACCACTTACACATTGCAGTAAAAAAAACTATCAGAAAATATAATTGGAAGTGGTGGAAAAGCATGTATTGTCAACCCCTTGTAAATTTGTTTATTACTTTTTAGATTTTCACCCGTTTATTACTCCGACACCACGGCACGACTACGAGAGAATAAGCAACCACGCACGAATGGGGATTCAGCAATTAATCGAGTCAAGTAGAAGGGGGTGTATGAACAATTGACCAATTTTATTATACTATTATTAATATTATGTAATATTGCCCTTTTTCAAAGTAATAACTGTTATAAGATGTTGTGACGTAATGTGAATACTCGAATGAGTAGCGCGACGACTCTTAATAGTTTGTTTTGGGCGCATGTTATATCGGAGTTGTGTTAACTTGTAGACGTTTGTTTGTATTGTTTAAGTTGTGCCGCTGTTTTCAATAAACGGAATTAGGTTGTATACGAGTTTCTATTCTGGGCAGATAGCAATTAAGCAACTGAGAAGATGTGATAAAAGGGTACATGTAAATTCATAGGCGTAGCCAGGTTTGCTGAGGAGCCATTTTCATGGCTCCACCTCTCTAGTCCAAACAAGTATTCAAGTAGTATAACAAGAAATCGTTAATGGAGCGACAAGAAGATTTTCAGGGCAATATATGTGTGTTTAATAAATCGGAGGTTTCAAGTCCAAAACGCGAATTTTGAAATTTCGGAAAAGTTTTATTTTCATAAAACAGCAACGGAATAGTTTTTTTCTGAGCTCGTATTTTAAGTAATTCGATAATAAGTTACAGGGATTAAAAAATATCCAAAATGTACTCTTTTCTTATTTTTATCAAAACAGATTTTACAATTTTTGGTGATTTGGATTATAGCCTTCGATAAACTATGATTTGATTTTTAAAATATAATGGGATATTTATGCTTAAAAGAAGATAAAATACGATCTAATTGTGCGTCTTCTTGTCGTGTCAAGTATGTTTACTGTCGTTCCAGATGCGTGGATATGAAATTCAAAACGAAATAAAACTCTGTACGTGCGGTCGCATCGGTTTGCAGATATATTTATTTATCATATTCCTATCCACTACGACCCATAACAGGTCTGAGAGTATGTTCATATGGTGCCATATGCTGTAAAACAGGCGTCACCAACCTTTTCGAGGCCGAGGGCTACTTTCTGGGTACAGATTAAGCCGCGGGCTACCAATTCAATGTACACTTCTAAAAAGTCGCGGCTGTGTGGCCATCGTTAGTGTGCTAAGCGTTAGGTTCGCAGGTTAGAAGCCCGTGCGAGAATAGTTATGTGCGAGAGGATTGCTGGACCCCTTGCCGCCGTTGGGAGGGCTTCTTTCGCCATCAAGTCTATGCCTACGAAAACAAATACCTAACTAATCCCATACCCGACATGAAATGGTAACCGGACGTGAGGCCTTGGTTCGCCATATGGGCCGTCTTATCGGCTATCTTCTCCCCGGGATAAATATGTAAATCCCATCCTGTCCTTGGTTTATGTCAAAAATGTTGATTCACAAAGATAGGTTGAACCAAACAATGGTCTCGTAAAATAGAATTGCTGTATGATTTGAATTGCGAGCTTTTTCTGCCCGTACTGCACTGACCAGTGGATAGTTAGCGCGGTAGACGTTGCGTGACAAGCCGTGAAATATCTTTTTGCTTTGCCGTCGCTACAATCGCCCCACAAATGAGACACGCGCAGGCTGTTTTTATGGTGGTAAAAATATATACACCCCCATTCATCGTAAAAATGGTGGATTTTTCATCGTTTTTCTGCCATTTTTCTCTGGAATCAATAATTATATTGTTGTTGCTCCACAAACCAACGGACAAGATAAAGCGCGGGTTTGTGGTAAGTGATATCAGTGTGATGTCATAATTGGAAGATTGTTAATTGACCCGTCACATTACTGAGGTCAAATAAAAATCAGGTTGATGGCTAAAATAATTAATATAGTGCTATTTCCGATTCCCATATAAGTGTGAATTATACAAGAATAGCAGGACAAAATTTAATTGATGTAGCTTACTCATAAGCGCCGTTATTAAGCTCAGTTTGGAACAGACCTGCGGGCGACTCATATGGTCTTCACGGGCGACTTGGTGTCCGCGGGCAACGCGTTGGTGACCCCTGCTGTAAAACTTTCGTGAAAACGCTGTAGTGTTTTTCAGCATTCTCGCAAGCGAATAAGAAAGTTTAAACAGCCAAGTTCTTGTATAATAGTTGTTTTGTTCACTTCTGATGTGTACGAAGTCAATATGAGAGAACTGAGGTCACAAGAAAAGCATTGTGAATCTTTTACAATATATTCAAGAGATAAAGAAAAAATTTAGTCTACAGAAAAATAAAATGGAAGAAAAATATCATGGAACCTAAAATTTTGAATTTAATCTCAGATTGCGCATTGTGTGTATTAGATTCCGAACGTTCGTCTCAGGTTGGCTCGCTGTTTAGTTTTGAGAAACCTTTATCATTAGGTGTTTCACAATTTTAGCCCCGACAATAAATTATTGGCAAGCATGTATATGGTTTTTGTATATTGGAAGACTCGGAGCCATTCTGCCTATCCGAATTAGTTTAAAACATTTGTAAAATATTTAAAAAAAAAATAAACTCATAGTTGATAGTGCAGAGTTTCATGAATGGAAATACCGTAGCCTGGTCGTAATCGGGTCGTAAGTGTTTCGAGTAGAAATAAAAGTATCTGATTGCAGAACATTTTGCAAGTTCAAACATTTGTAAAAATTGTTCAGAAAATAAACTCATAGTTGATAGGGCGGAGTTTTATAAAGGGAAAGATTTTGGGCGGATGCGTGGCCAAGCTTTTTCGAAGCGATATTTTTACGATTTTACTTTTACGAGACTTTAGACAAAGGAACACTGACTAATTGACAAAGTGGCAACTAAGTTTGAGGGCGATATATGGGTGCTTATTATATTGGGGTTTCAAATGAAAAAGGCGAATTTTAAACCGAAGACTTATCGATCGAAATTTAGGGGATCCCCCAAAACAGCGCTACTATTCCATAGTGACACCTTGTGTCCCATCACTAATTAATTAATAACTTGCTAATTATACGACATAATTTATCAAAAATCAATAGGCTTCTGGTCCGACATATGATTAATGCACATGCTAAATCTGGAGCAGATTCAATCTCGCTTTCGTGAGATATCGCGTGCATCTAACAGACAAACAGACAAATACCTATCAACATACTTACCGATTAAAATTGACAAGTAAAAATAGATTCTCTGACCTGGCATTCGAGCATTTCAATAAAATGTTACACGATTTAAAAAAGTAAAAATACACGTTTTATTTATCTATTTTTAATTTATGTTGGAAGTTTCAGAACCGTTTTGCGTAAGATAGCGTAAGGATAGAATTCAAAACAACTTAAAACCCCGCACGTTTGGTCGCATCGGTTTGCAGATATTTATGTATTACGATCGTATATTCTATGGCCCATAATAGGTCTGAGAGTATCTTATCATATGAAGCCATTTGCCGCAAAACTTTCGTGTGGATTATCGCCTCAGGCTCGCGTGCGAATCAGAATTTTCAACAGAGCCAAATTCTCATAAAGTAGTTGTTGTTTTGTTCACGTCTGATGTGTACTAAGTCAGTCTGAGAGAACTGGGGTTACAAGACAAGCATTGCAAACCTTTTACAATATATTTAAAAGGTTAAGAAAAAATATAGTATAAAGAAAAATACGATGAAACTCAAAATTTCAAATTGAATCTCAGAATGGGCATTGTGCGTACTAGATTCCAGAACGTTCGTCTCAGGTTGGCTCGCTGTTTAGTTTTGAGAAACTTTTATCATTAGGTGTTTTACATTTTTGCTCGGACCAGACGTGGCTATTGTATATTGAAATGCTCAGAGCCGTTCTGCCTATCCTAATTAGTTTAAAACATTTGAAAAAAAAATGACCTTGTAGTTGGTTGTGCGGCATTTTTTAAAAGGAAACACTGTAGCTAAGTCTTAAAGGTAGCCGATCACACAACATTATGCAAGTTGGAACATTTGTAAAAATTGTTCAGAAAATAAATTCATAGTTGATGCCATAGTTGATGGCAGAAAGTTTTATAAATGGAAAGATTCTGGGTGAATTCGTGGCCGCGAATTTGTAGCTTTATTAGAGCTATATTTTTACAAGTTTACTCTCATAAGACTGTAGACAAGGTACCACTAATTATTTAACAAATAGCAAACCATGTTTGAGGGCGATATATGGGTGCTTATTATATTGAGGGTTTCAAAGCAAAAGGTCGAATCTTGAAATTTGGAAAAAGTTTATTTTAAAATATAACAAAAAATAAATAGGCCTCTTCGAGCTGGCATTTGAGTGTTCCACTAAAAAGTTACACAATTTGAAAAAAGTAAAAACATACCTTTTATTTCATCTATTTCTAAAGACGCTTTCACAAAATTTGGGTTATAGGCGTGAAGCAAATTAAAAATAAAAATGTTTGTTAGATTTGATATTGCTCGTCTTATTTTGAATATCAACATTTCGTTATTTTGGATATTTAAGTTCCATCCACCTATTTCAACGTGTATTTTGAATAAAAGATACTTTCGCCTTACAACTGTTATTTGTAGCATATTGTTGGCTAGTCATTTCTGAGATGGGCGCGAGACTCGACACAAATTCTAAAAAAGGGGCGCAGCATCAAAGGTTCGAGAACCACTGGTCCAGATCGAGTATAGGGAATAGCTAACCAGTGGGTCTTTCCAGGTGAAGGAGCATGGAACTCAAAACAAAATAAAACCCCGTACGTGTAGGTTTGCTGATATATCTATTTATTACAATCCTCTCCGCTGAGACCCCGTGAAACTCAAATTTTCAAATTAAATTTTAAACTGCACAGTAAATATACTAGATTCTCGAAACGTTGCTTTAGCTTGGTGTGTTGTTAGAGAATGCTATTATTATTAACGGGTGTTATAGATTTTAGAATGTTTCAAAATGTAGGTGGCTAATTTATATTGGAAGGTGCAAAACAGTTTCGATTTTTGAGAAATGCTTTCTTAATTTTGCTAAGTCTTGTCGCTACACTGGCAGTAGTACAACGACCAAAAATATTAGAAAAAGAGCTGGCGAACAAGTATTTTATATTCTTTATTTCATATTCAAATCCGATCGCTTTTATTTGTGAATCTAGTGCGGCGTTGAGCGAATTAATAAATTCTTGGCAGATCATGCAAATTCTTAGTGCCTATTTATATGGTTGCGTTGCGTTTAGTTTCTACGCAGACGCAAACGCATGTCGAGTCCGAGGGATGATTGATGTCACTTTAAGATTCCGCCAGTACAGTCTAGGGTTCCGCAAGTTTCCATTTGAATCTGAAAGTTTATATTATATGTATATTGCTTGAAGGTCATTTTATTATGGCGGTATTAGGTTTGTTTTTATATATATTTACAGTAAACATACTTCAGACAATTTTACTATTGCACAAGGGGCCTCTGGAATGTTTCGGTACGGTATTACGAAAAAGGTCAAACCGCTGTCATAGAGTCTAGACAAGCAAAAACTGATTTGTTAATAAGGCCCCAAGTCAAGTTTGAGGGCGATATGTGGGTTCCCAATATATCCAGGGTTTCAAAACAAAAGGGCGAAAGTTAAAATTCCAAAAATGTTTTCGAATAAGTTACAGGAGTTTAAAAATCCAAAATATTGGTTTTTACTTATTTTCTCAAAAAATCGTTTTCAACTTTCGCTCTTGGGTTATACTCCTCCTTAACGATGCTTTAGGCTTAGAATATCATGAGATTTTTTTATATTTATCTTTCGGAAAAAGATAAAATACGACCTGATAGTGTGGCGGGCAACGCTGTTTCGTCCAAATCGAATACGATAATAGCTGATCGGTTAGTCGTCCCAGTTGCGTGGGAATGGAATAAACAAAATAAAACCTCGTGCGTGCGGTCACATCGGTGTGCAGATATCTATGTATTACGATCGCATCTTCTATGGCCCATAATAGGTCTGAGAGTATCTTATCACATTAAGTAATTTGCAGTAAAACCTTTATAAAAACGCTGTAGTGTTTTTCAGTATTCTCACGTGCGAATAAGAAGGTTTTTAACACCGCCAAGTTCTCATAAGGTACTTCTTGTTTTGTTCACTTCTGATGTGTACGAAGTTTATATGAGGAAACTGTGGTAAAAAGGGAAGCATTGCAAACCTTTTACAATATATTTTGGAGGCGACGATAAATCAGTCAAGAGAAAAAAAATATTGAAAGTTTGAAACTCGATTCTCAAGAGGTTGTTTGTTTTGGCTTGCTGTTTAAAGAATGCTATAATTATTAGATGTTCTGTATTTCCTCTCTGAGCGAGGCTTTTTGCAGGCGTGGGCTAACGTGTATGTGGCTATTATACGAGTATAGTGCGAGGGCCAGAGCCTGGCCGCTTTGTTGTATAGCAAACCCGACACCTACAGCCTGTAAAATCCCTTTTCTATAGCAAGTAGGACATCTATCTCTGCTTTTTAGTTACTTTGTTAGGTTTTAGACAGAAGGGTGAAAATAGAAATGAGCGCTCCTTTTTTTCAACAATAAGTTACATGGGTATAAATATTGAAATAGTTTTTTTCAATTTTGGCTTTATGGGTTAAAGCTCCGATGAACTATGTTCAGATTTTTAGCATATAATGGGATGTTTCATAATTATCTCTGACTGCGTGGTGAACAACGCGTCCGTCCAGGTCGAATATACAGTATATGGGAAGAAGCTCAGCATTTAGTAGTTCTAGATGCGCGGGCATGGAATTCAAAACAAAAGTCGGTACTTCTGAGGTATGCGCATCGAGATGTCGCACAACCTGAACCCTAACCTGGTACACAACCTGAGTTCAGGATGTGCGCCATCTTGGTGCGTATACTTCAGGAGGTCCCAAAAGTCTGTACTTGTAGTTGCATTGGTTTGCAGATATTCATTTCTTACTATCTCTTGTCTACTGTTCCAATAATAGGTCTCAGAGTATATTATTATATAGACTCAATTGGAGTAAAGACCGTGCGAATCACAGATTTTAACACAGCCAAGTTCTCATAAACAGGGTTGTTGGGTTCATTTCTGACGTGTGAAAAGTCAATCTGAGAGAACTGGGGTGACAAAAAAAGCAATGCGAGCCTCTTACAATATATACATTAAGAGCCAAAAATGATAAAACAGTTATCAATAGTTAGTAATTTAATAACTGTATCGTATTCCGAAAAGATAACGAAAAGATGGCAGCCGAGAGAGAAATATAATGAGAAGTGTTGTATATACTAGATGTGTGTTGTATATAGATACTATGTTGTGTCTACTAGGTTATTGGAAGGTTGTTCTAGGTTTTTTAAACGTTTAGAGAATTCTATTGTTATTGGGTCTTTTACATATTAGCTCCGGTCATAGCTTTTTTGTAGGCAAGTGCTAATATTTAGGTGAATATCATGTATATTGGAATGTCTAGAGCAGTGGTCTCCAATACGCGTTATGGTTGAGATTTTTCCAATATACCTGAAATAGTACGATTCGCGTTTTTATTGTGAAGAAATAAACAAGTTTCGGTCGGATCATTGAAGTGTGCCGTTATGAATCATTAATTCTGCATACGTGCAGTTCAAGCAAAACTAGACTAATATAAACTTTTTATAGAGTAGCAAACCCATACGCGATGTCCAAGAAGCGTAAATGTTCAGAAGAGCATAGAATAATTCAAGAGAAGTGGGAGGATCTGTATTTTGTGTGAAATTATAATAACAAAGTTCAGTGTTTCATATGTTGTGCAACTATTGCTGAATAACAAAATTATTGCTTATACTGAAACAATTCGTCAGCACGAAAAGGTATCGCAATTAAATTTTTTACTGATCAGTCCAGTTTATAAATGGAAACACTGTCTTAATTAGTTTTCGAGGTCAGATTTTGACGAATTATTATACGTAGTCACAGAATTTGAAAATACTTTCCAATCTAATTAAACAACTTTCACTTCAAAATATAACTTTCCATTTATTTTTCTAAGTTAGTCCTATTTGAAAATAGGTAATATTCCGAAGTATTGATACAGCATAATAATCATGTATTTTGCTTGGATACTCATGATGCTATGCGTTGGAATATCACATGGACAACGAATTCCCGAACAAAGTTCGCAGGTTTGAGTTATTAATTTCACCTCAGATCTCTTTCCTTTACTGCCCTTTCCACGCGCTGGTCATTAAGAATTTAAATTGAAAGAGACTCAAACCGATAATAGCAAATGTCTTGGGTTGGTACTTGTTCAATATAAAAGTAGTGGCACTCGACTGTCTTTTTATTTTACAATTTTTTTTTACCTTTTTTGATTATTACTACCCCTAAGCATAAATCGGCCAGCATCGACTATAATACACTATTCAAACTAATGTGTGGTTTATGCATGATTTGAATAAATGGCTACAGTCGTTTTGCGTTCGCTAATTTCGTACGAAGAGGTGCAGCATTAGGGCAGCCTCGTTATTCTATCTCATGCATAACAGCATAGATAATTTGTCCAACCCCCGAATTATTTTTGATTATAAGGCGATTATTATCAGAAACTAGTTCCGGCAGCAGATAAGTTTGAAATCACACCCCAAGATTGCTACTAATGTCGGAACGCGCAAGACCATACTCCACTATTGATTGATATGCTCCACATATTTACATTTACTGATATTTTACATATTTTAGGATCAGGAAATGCATTTGTATTGCACTAACCGAGACCAGCATTCCGTCAGAACCGGTCACAGAATTAAACAAGGAAAGGCTGGGCCTGCAGGGCCTCCTGGTGTCGTGAATTACAAAATCGTAAATGAAACTATAAAAGAACATTTCAATTGTATGTGATTGCTAAGGTTTGTCCATGGGACATATTTTTCTGACCCATTCCCACTCCATAGCAATTATTCTTGTCACATCACATGGGATTCCCATTGGAATAAAATTCCATAAAAATTGTTAGATTTAGGTTTAGCGTCTACTAAATAGGACTACATGTACGAAGAGACATGCAAAACAACAAGATTTATGGACTTTGTGTCTATCAGCCCGTTCACGAAGTATGTTGTTAATGCTGAATATATTTTGTTCTTTATAACTAGCAAGAGAGCTATGCTCAAATATATGAACACGAAGTCCATAACGAAATGTTTTACCATCATTTCCCCAAAAATCATTCGGTTTTCGTGTCCCACGTGAAATATGGGACGTTACCCATGAGAATCCTATTTCCATGGACAAGCCTGGACTAATTGCCAATTAAGCATATCAGATTTTTATTGAAATTGTAATTGGGGTTCATAGTGTCGTTTGTAAGAATATTTACTACAATTTTTTGTATGTTCACTGAGCTTTCTATGCAAATAAGTTACTCCGAATTTTTTAGATTTATATTTTCGTAGCACATAAAACAGTGTACCGATAAAATTAAACAAAGTAATAATGATGAAAAAGCCTGGATTCATATATAGCTCCATTAGTACCCTTAGTCTTTGTATCTATGAAGAAAACTAAAAATCGAAAAATATTCCATTAAGAAATTCGTTTTGAATATATTCGCAAGGTTACGTGAATTTAAAATACATAAAAAATATCGGCACGCTTGTTTTGGATTTTTTATTTTTATCAATGTTCTACAGGTGGCGACATTTTCGTGAATATTGTATTATCTTGAAACAATGTTATTTCATGTTTGATAAATTTTTGTTCAGATATTTCCGGACAGATACAAGTAAAGCTGACTCAAATTGGTCGAGTTGTTGAGCAATCTAGCGACGACATAGAGGATTTGAAAGCAGGTAAAAAGTAACGAGAGCCGTGCTCAAATATTTGGACCCAAGGGTTAAAACGACGTAGTAGGGGTATGCAACCTGTCATAGTAGACTACCAATAGAGCAGTGTTCACGAGTGTTTTTGTTTTACATAATAAAAAAAAACGATCCATATTTTCACTTCGTGTCCAATAAGACGATTACTTTAGTTAAACTTGAGCATACGAGGTTGGAATCGAGGTAGAAGCGATGGTTTGCGTTTGCTCTAAAGCAGGGGTAGTTTTCATACCAGGGGCCGAAAATTTTGCTCACTTAGGCTGGCGGGCCATGAAAATGTGACGTAAAAACTTTCATTTTATGAACAATATTCACTGTATTACAAAGCAAAGGTGGGAAACAATACGGCTCGTGCCAAAACTAACTTTGACCGCAATATCAACAAATTCCTTGAGCTATTTTTTAGCATAAACACCAAAATTTTATTTCAGTTTTGTTGTGGCAGCATCAGTCGGGCCAGATTGAATTACCCAATGGGCCGGATTTGGCCCGCGGGCCGTACTTTGCCCAAGGCTTCTTCGTAAAGTCTATAAAAAATTATATTTGTTGTGCATATAGTTTTCTAGCTTGTAAATTTCATCATTTTCGTTCATTAAAGCATCTGGACACACTCAAACAAAACTGAATGGGATCGAAACCGATATTGAAGGATTGAATCGGGTAAATCAGGAATAATTCTAGTACAGACGAACTAAAACATCTTATAAGGAAACTTAGAATACTTATCTCCTTCCTGATTATTTGCTTTGTAATTGAATAGATCATTATTTTTGATTTCAAATATATTACTTGGAAAAAGTAAAGCCCATAAGATTTATATATACATATATATAGGATGTGAGACGATGATCAAGTAAAATTGGATTCTACAATATGGTTGAATGGGACAGTATAAAACTAAAAATAAGAATAATGTATTCTTTATCCAAAATATGAATTTTATATTTGTTTATCTTTTGAAATACAATGGGACGCTTTTTGTCATTCAAAGCCTGGATCATATAAAGCTCTATTCAATCCTTAGTCTTTTGTATTTATTAAGAAAACTAAAAATATTCGACGTGGAACATTTTTAATTTGAATTAGTTTTGAAAATATTCCTATGGTTAATAAATATCGCTATGCTTGTTTTGGGTTTTTCTATTTTTTATCAATGCCCACAGGCAGACATTTTCCGTGAATAACGTATAATTTTAAAATAATGTTGTTTCAATCCAGATAAAATTTTGTTCAGATATTTCTGGACAGATACAAGCAAAGCTTACTGAAATTGGTCCGATTGTTGAGAAATCTAGCGAGGACATAGAGGATTTGAAAGCAGGTAAATCGTTAAGGAATTATGAGATCCGTGCTTAAATATCTGAACACAAAGATCAAAACGACGTAGTACGGGCTGTAGAAGCTTGACGGGGTGTGACCTTATGCACCCTGCTTGCTACACAAAGACGAAGGGCGCTGAACCGTGCGCCAATATTTTCCAGTCTAAACGCTCTAGTAGTCTATCCCAATACAGCAATATCAGTCTATGTTTGGTCCAGACAATCCTCTCCAAATTATCCCTGCCTTATAACTGAGATAAGCAAGCTGAAGTCCACAAGCCCACAATACACAACTTCAAACACAGGAGAATTGTAATATGTCGTGGAAATATCAAGCACTTGCTCAGCATAAATTATAAAATCGAGATGTCAGATGGAGCCAAATAGATCACGGTAACAGATGACGAATACAGATAGATTGAGTTGAGATAGAGAGAGAGAGAGAGGTTTTCTAAAGAAAACAAAATACACTATAAATACTATGAATTTGCCGCATAAATAACCAACATGCAATCAAATTATATCGCTTACCGACTGTTTTTAGCCAAGGTCAACAATATATCGAATCTTCTATGTAACTGCAGAACACTGAAATAAACACGAACAAATAAGCACTACAGTAACAGTACTTAACCCTACAGCATTAATTGTGGCAATAAATATAATACCAACAGTATGTCATCCAAATAGGACTACTACATAACAAGCCAAATGAAATGAAATACAGAAAACTCACCAAGAATTGTTCACAAAACAATCAAAACGCAGGACAGATTCACAAATTGCAGTTCAATAATCCAGAGTTCAATGCAGCAAATTTTAAACTATTAGCAAGTTAAATAAGCATGAAACAAAGAAAACCATAATTAGCCCACTATAAATAATATGATACAGCTTTCCTAACGATAAATCGCCATAGAAGTAACGCATTGCAACAGCAAACTAGCTGTGCACATTTATAATTTCGGCTCTAACGCCAGGCGATACAATAACGATGTAAACACGCAAATTGCAGTAGACAGAAACCTTCTCGGCTCGGTCTACAGATAATAAAGAAACACATCAAATGCGAGTAATGAATTGAGACGTTTGCGACGTTGACAAACGAAAAGATGCAAACGTGTCAGCAATAAAGAAATAGACACTACCGGCGCTGGAGATCTAACATTCCCCCCACAAATTTATGTACATAGGAAATAAATTTCAAAACACAACATGATCTCCAAGCCTCAATAGTCATTTAGTGCCTTCAACAACAAGAACTAGCTTGGTGATGGGACGCTTTACCAAGCTATTACGAATTTTAACAAGCACTGTTCGTATCAGTCCCTTCTTGTCTGGATACACATCCACGATTCTTCCCATTGCCCATCTTGATCGAGGTTGAGAATCGTCTACCACCAGGACAACATCTTCTTTCTTGAAATTTCTCTCTTTCTGAAACCACTTGTGTCGCTCAATAATCGTAGGCAGATACTCTCGAATCCATCTTCTCCAAAATTCATTTGCGAGATATTGAGATTGTGCCCATCGACGTTTAACATAGCAATCATTCTTGTCAAAAACTCCAGGAGGCACATTTTGATTTGACCGAAGTAATAACAAGTGATTCGGCGTTAAAGGCTCTTCATCCCGTGGGTCAAATGTTACAGGAATTATTGGACGACTGTTCAAGCATGATTCACACTCGATCAAGGCGGTCCTAAAAACTTCATCTGTCATAGTTTGACCCTGAGTAACAGCATTGAAAATTCGACGAATTGACCGAATCATTCGTTCCCATGCACCTCCATGATTTGAACCTGTAGGCGGTGATTTATGCCATGTTATCCCCTTTTGACGTAAGTATCCATGAATTTGAGAATCATTCCATATCTTCAAGGAATTTTCAAGTATTTTCTCTGCCAATACAAAATTACCAGCATTGTCCGAATATATATGAGTACAATGACCCCTTCGAGCAATAAATCGTCGGAGTGCACATATGAAAGAATCAGCAGACAAACTATTTACCACCTCGATGTGAACAGCACGAGTTGTCATACACGAGAACACACAACCCCATCTTTTCACATCACTCCTTCCCTGTCGAACAAGAAAATGTCCAAATAGATCAACACCAACATGACTGAACACTGGTTCATCCGATTTCAGTCGACAGGAAGGTAGATCTGCCATAAATTGTTTTCCAGGGCGGGCATTTCGCTTTCGACAAGAAACACAATTTCCGATGACCCTTCTTACTGCAACTCCACCTTTGATAATCCAGTACTTTTCTCTTAATGAGGTCCATGTATGACCCATACCTGAATGACCAACTTTGTTGTGATGATCCCTGATGACTAGATCCGTAAGATGTGATTTATGAGGCAATATGATGGGATGCTTTGATGAATGCATAATTGGTGCATTTTCCAAGCGTCCTCCTACTTTCATCAAACCATCTTCTAGAACAGGATTAAGTTTCAACATCCGGCGAGAGCAATCACCTTTACTGATAAATTTACCATTTAATATACATTTCATTTCTTCACGAAAGCTTTGTCTTTGAACATATTCAATAATAACTCTTTCAGCATAGCTCAGTTCCTGCACAGTCAGTCTTGCTGGCAGTTCAGTAAGCTTGTCTATTGACTTCTTATGAGAACACAAATATTTCTTGAATCGTATGAGCCAACAAGTTGCTTTCTTCAAACGGTAGAATGTAGAAAAGAATCCTATGAACCTGTCCATGACAGAAGACTCTTCCTTTATTACAAATGCCGACTTTATTTCTGGAACTGGCTTTGGACAAAATTCAGACGGTGGATCAGGAAAACAGTCCGGCATCTTTGGCCACTTGTCTTCAGAAAGACGCAAAAACTCGGGCCCATTGATCCATCGTCCTGACTTTAAATATGCATCAACTCTAAGACCACGCGAAGCATCATCAGCTGGATTCATCTTCGTTGGAACATGGCGCCACTGTGATACATCAGTATTTCTATCAATTTTTGCTAAACGATTAGCAACAAATGTGGAGAATCGTTTCTTCGAATTTCTTATACTTTGAAGTACGGCTGTGGAATCAGTCCAGAAAGTTGAACTGCATTCATTCATCTTCAGTTCTTTCCTTAGGACAAGATTCAACTTTACAGCGAGAACTGCAGCTGTTAATTCAAGTCTGGGTATAGTTACACGAGAACATGGAGCAAGTCTTGCCTTTCCAACCAAAAATGCCACATGAATTTGGCCATTTTTATCGATTATTCGTAGATATGAAACAGCTCCATATGCTAATTCTGATCCATCAGCAAAGTGATGTAGTTCATAGGAAACAACTTTTCAAAATCAAATGGCTGATAGCATCGCTGTATCTTCACCTGTTCTAAGCTTTGCAGTTGATGTAGCCAGTTTCGCCATTTAACAGCATCATCATCTGCAATTTCTTGATCCCATCCCAAATTTTGCTTGCAAAGTTCTTGCAACAATAACTTGGCAAGTAGCGTTATTGGAGCCACTATACCAAGTGGGTCAAAAACAGATGCTACAATTGAAAGTATACCTCTCCTGGTATTTGGTTTGTCAGCAATATTAACCTTGAACCCAAACTCATCATTTGCCACATTCCACTGAATACCAAGAACTCGTTCTTTGACATTGCCATCAATGACATGATTTTGAACACATTTAGCTCTCTTTTCTTCTGGAATCATAGACAGTAATTCATCATTATTGGTGAGCCATTTAGTCAAGTTGAATCCTCCTTTTGACATCAATTGTGTCAATTCCTTGACAATCTCTATGCCTTCATCGACCGATTCAGCAGTTGTCAAGCAGTCATCGACATAGAAATCTTCATTAACAATTTCTGAAATTCTAGGTTTGTGTTCGTTTCCAAATTTCACCGCCGTCTGTTTCAAACAAAATGCAGCACAAGACGGACTCGATGCAGCCCCAAATATATGAACTCGCATACGATGTGGAACGGGTTCCTTTGAAATGTCCCCGTCATCCCACCATAAAAACCTTAGTGCATCCGTGTCCTGAGGTGCCACTCTAACCTGGTGGAACATTGCTTCCACATCTGCCACTAATGCACTCGTCCCCTGCGAAATCTCAAAATTACACCCACGAGTGACGATACCAAATCTGGTCCGGACATTAAGCAATCATTCAGAGACACATTTCCATATTTGGCTGCAGCATCAAAAACTACACGAACTTTTCCAGGCTTATGCTGGTTCATGACAGGAAAATGAGGAAGATACCAAACTGTATTAGACGTATCAATTTCGGCATATGAAATTCTTTTGGCATATCCTGCCTTGATATATCCTTGAATAACTTCGACATACCTTTTATGCAAATCGGAATCTCTCATCAGTCTATTTTTGAGGCTACAAAGTCTTCTTTGCCATCTCTTTGTTATCCGGTAGATACTGCATCCCGGTTCTCCATGGCAAAGGAAGTTGAAAATGACCACCAATATGTTTCACCGAATTTTGCATAATTTCATACACTGCTCGATCTTCTCGAGAATTTGGAATATCAAGAACTGAAGTTTCATTGCCAAAATCTGTTGTCCACAGAGTTTCAATTTCCTTTTGTGTTTCCAAATCTTACACTTGACGAAATTGACATAATGATCAGATGTAAAATGAACTTCTCTGATATCTGATGGCGACTCAAAACTGGGTCCGAACAGCGACCAGCCAAGAACAGTCTTCACTGCCTTAGGTGCTTTCCTCGGTCCATTTCGAACATCTTGGAAACAGACGAGTTCCGCATTGTCAGCCCAATCAGAAGATTCACTGTTCCTCCTTCCAAGATAGGCAATCTTACATCTTGAAGATGCGGCATGATTTTAAGGAACCTTTGTCGGGCGCTTTATTCGGCTTAGCAGGAATTTTTTCAACCGAGAGCACATCTGTGATTTCATGTTCAGCACCACCATCTAGCGGCGATACAACTAAACTGCCAGATATACCCTTGTATTGTATTGGCCTCTGTCCAATTGTGCGTAATGTGATATCTCTGTATTTCCTGTTACTTCGAGATATTCCATCAAACGTTCACTACACAGAGTAACTGTAGATGCCGGATCCAGCAAGGCGTATGTTTGAGCGGTCTTTTCACCATTTCGAACATTGACCGGCACCACACATAAAAAACATCTTGCCCGATACTTTTCCCATTGCACTTTGACGACTTTGCCAATGAATATACAGCAGGTCCCTCTTCAGGCTTTTTCGATTTCTCCTGAATTTCAATAAATCTATGAAGCAGTGTGTGATGTCGATTTCCTTTACATCCATGTACTTTGCACTGACTGGCCTTCTTGCAATTACGAGCAGATGACCATGAGACAGACACTTGAAACACAATTTCTGCTCCTTCAAAAGACTGACCTTTTCTTCATGCGATTTACTCTTGAAGTCCGGGCAGTTCCACAAATTGTGCGGTTTGAGACAACATACACATCCCAAATCCCGTTTTTGATCAATGTGTTCCCTTTTGGCCTCAGCATCAATATTATAGGTTGCAGCTCTGTTTCTCCTCACACTCACAGGAATCTTTTTGTGACGAATCTCATTAAGCTTTTTCCCATACATTGAATTTTTACATCCGCCCAATTACAAACATAATCGACCAAGTGACAATATTTTGCCTGACGACCAGTCTTTCTTTGAATTCTGAGGGCTTCATGTGGCCAGCCATCCTGAACATCTTCAGGAAGTTTAGCCATCAGCATTCCCATAGTGTCCAGGGTGTTTACATTTGCAAATTCATCAATGTCTTCTAGAGTTCCCAGGCATCGCTCCATTACTTGTGATATTTGCAATAGCTGCTCTGGCTTGTCATCACGCACACTTGGAAACTCTTTTAGAACTCTTTCACATGCACCAGCGATAATATGAGGCTGACCATATTCTTCAAACAGCCTCTGCCTAGCAAGCTTGTATCCATTCTCAGGCTTCTTTGTGAAGTATTCTAATTGTGCACGAATTCTCTCTTCACAATATTGCAACAAACACACAAGCTTCTGGCTATTTGTTTCTAGTTTCGGTGCCAGGTGGATGTCAAAATTTGTTATGAAAGACATATACTTCAAAGGATCTCCATTGAACACAGGTAACTTGGGCTTCTGAAAGAAGAATTCTTCACGTCCATGATAATGGTGATGCTGTATAACTGGAGATGATTCTCTTGTTCTCCGCTGTGAATAATGTTGTGGCCCAGATTCATAAACATAATCATTAACCGACTCACGATTTTCCTGAAGTGTCCTATATCCACGAGTCTGCACATCTGGCAACTCATTGACACTACTTTCATTTATTCGGAAAACGTGATGGTGTTCACGGCCAGCCATTCCATCTGGTTCAGCCGCAAATGAACACTCCTGAGCTATCGCACGATTCACAGGCTGAAAGTTATAGCTTTGACCATTTCCAGTTCTATTTGGAACAGCATTATCATCTCTTCTCAATGGAGTCTGAGAATATGTGTGTACATTATGCGACCTTGCGAAACGTACTCGTTCATGACACGAATCAGAGGCAGCATAGCCATCATGGTTGGTATTTATTCTAGTATGTGTGGCTTCATTCTGTAGCGAAGCAGATCGACGCCTGTTCAATGATGAAACATCAGCTTGCATTACATTTTTATGCACAGTTGTAGGAGGAATTTTATCACCAACCTGGAGTGAGTTCACCAATTTGGGTGATGAAGGTTTTTGCTCAGTACTTGCAGTCTCTTCTCTGCGGCTCGCCAATGGCACTGAAGGCTTTTTATCACTTGCCCTGCTCGTACCTGGCAACACATTAATAGGACTCAAGTTATTGAAATCTCCATCACCTTTTATTGAATCACCAGTTGATTTCGTATCCCACAATAAAAATTCCACTTCAGTCAATTCCACTTTACGCTGTGCATCACGAAGCTCCATTTTACGTTTCAAAGCTTCCTCCTCTAGCTTTTCTTCCGTGTGACGAAGCTCCATTTTACGTTTCAAAGCTTCCTCCTCTAGCTTTTCTTCCGTGTGACGAAGCTGTACAATTGCTAGATCGCGTTTCACTTTGCACTGCAATCTTCTCTTGAAGGATGCTCTCGATGTATTGTCAGAACAAATACTACCCGCATACTTTGACGATACATTTTCTGGTTGCACAGTTGAATGCGTTTTCAATTTTTCGAACCATTCCGAGATGCGTGAATCAAATTCCGATTTTTCACGCTTCAAATCATTAGTCACAGGAAAGTCAGTAATCTCTTTACCTGCACTTTCAGGAATCATGTCAATTAAAGAGATTAGCTGCTGGAACACTTCATCAACTTCTAGCCTTACTACTGACAACTTTTCAGCGTTTTCACGTTGAAGCATCAAACGTTCAGCTATCAAATACTTTTCCTGCAAAGCAGATCGCAAAATGTCCAACTGCTGCTTTGCCTTGGATTCCATTATAGCTTGAACGATGAAAGTCTTTCAACCTTGAACAGTATCTTATTAATTATCGACGTCTTGTTGCAAGACACAATGAATAAGTCGAAAACTTTTTGCACCCAGCAAAAAGGCACCAGTCGAAAACTTGCAGAAGTCGAAAACTTTTTATGTAGAAGCTTGACGGGGTGTGACCTTATGCACCCTGCTTGCTACACAAAGACGAAGGGCGCTGAACCGTGCGCCAATATTTTCCAGTCTAAACGCTCTAGTAGTCTATCCCAATACAGCAATATCAGTCTATGTTTGGTCCAGACAATCCTCTCCAAATTATCCCTGCCTTATAACTGAGATAAGCAAGCTGAAGTCCACAAGCCCACAATACACAACTTCAAACACAGGAGAATTGTAATATGTCGTGGAAATATCAAGCACTTGCTCAGCATAAATTATAAAATCGAGATGTCAGATGGAGCCAAATAGATCACGGTAACAGATGACGAATACAGATAGATTGAGTTGAGATAGAGAGAGAGAGAGAGGTTTTCTAAAGAAAACAAAATACACTATAAATACTATGAATTTGCCGCATAAATAACCAACATGCAATCAAATTATATCGCTTACCGACTGTTTTTAGCCAAGGTCAACAATATATCGAATTTCTATGTAACTGCAGAACACTGAAATAAACACGAACAAATAAGCACTACAGTAACAGTACTTAACCCTACAGCATTAATTGTGGCAATAAATATAATACCAACAGTATGTCATCCAAATAGGACTACTACATAACAAGCCAAATGAAATGAAATACAGAAAACTCACCAAGAATTGTTCACAAAACAATCAAAACGCAGGACAGATTCACAAATTGCAGTTCAATAATCCAGAGTTCAATGCAGCAAATTTTAAACTATTAGCAAGTTAAATAAGCATGAAACAAAGAAAACCATAATTAGCCCACTATAAATAATATGATACAGCTTTCCTAACGATAAATCGCCATAGAAGTAACGCATTGCAACAGCAAACTAGCTGTGCACATTTATAATTTCGGCTCTAACGCCAGGCGATACAATAACGATGTAAACACGCAAATTGCAGTAGACAGAAACCTTCTCGGCTCGGTCTACAGATAATAAAGAAACACATCAAATGCGAGTAATGAATTGAGACGTTTGCGACGTTGACAAACGAAAAGATGCAAACGTGTCAGCAATAAAGAAATAGACACTACCGGCGCTGGAGATCTAACACGGGCATGCAACCTGTCATAGTAGTCTACCGATAGAGCAGTGTTCACGAGTGTTTTTTCCATTTTAAAAAAACTATCCATATTTTCACCTCGTGTCCAATAAGACGATTGATTAATGGTTAGTTAAACTGGGCATACGAGGTAGAAGCTTTTTTGCGTACGTGCTAAACGCATTCTCGTAAAAGTCCATAACAAATTAAATTACTCGTGCATATAGTTTCTAGCTTGTTAAATGTTATCATCATTACTTATCGATTTTAATCGGTAAGTATGTTGATAGGTATTTGTATGTCTGTATGTTTGTCTGTTAGATGCACGCGATATCTCATGAAAGCGAGATTGAATCTGCTCCAGATTTTGCATGTGCATTCATCTTATCTCGGACCAGAAGTCTATTGATTTTGGGCGAATTATGTCGTATAATTAGCGAGTTATCAATCAATTATTGATATAGTGATCTAGATTTTTGTGAAGCGAGAGAATTTTGAGACACGCCCGTGTGTGTGTGCGATGCGCAGTGCGCAAGTTACAAGAGCGGATGAATCGAAACTGCAGTTTCTGTTTTGGGGGATCCCCTAACTATCGATCGATAAGTCTTCGGTTTCTAACCGATATTTTCGTTTTTCTTTCAATAAAGCATCTGGACGCACCCAAACAAAACTAAATGGAATCGAAACAGCTGTTGAAGGATTGACATCAGGTAAATTTGTCGAGTAAAGACGAATGGAAATATCGCATAACAAAGCTAAAATATTTATTACTTCATTATTATATTATTGTAATGAGATGGACATAATATTATAATTTTATATATATTAATAGAAAGAGAAGCATATATTTTATATACATATTAAGATACTGAGGTTATTGCTCATTTGAATAACGAAGACACGATAATAAAAATGAGTCTAAATTCACTTCACAGTAATGCAGCAAATCCGAGAGCAACTGGAAAGTCTCACGACAAAAGTGGCAAGAATTGAACAGATTAGCACATGGTATCAAGCGCGGAACTACTATTACTACAAACTATTTCACAACAATGCCACTTACGCAGAGGCAAAGACAAATTGTAAGAGACTTGGAGGCCAACTGGCATCAGAGGGATATCGAGATGCAGACGTTCGCAGGTGATTTCAGTTGTTGGGAGGAATAAGGGACTCATGATCGAAGTCCGATTTAATCGCCGAATAATCTACACCGGTGTTGCTCAATTTTCATAGTACAAACGATTCGGACTCGATGGTAAAAAGTCGTCTTTCATAATACTAAATACTACAATTTGGAATGACAGTTAAGATCTAGCGCCCATTATTCTTGAAAAATATCTAAGAGCCTTTATACTTATAACTAATGGTCAGTAGTTGAATAATGGAATAATAAGTCAAATACTGGGCAAAAATTAATTCGAATTTGGCAATTTCTAGTCTCAAAAGTGAAAAAACTCAAAAGTGAACCAACCTTCGGTTTGTCATGCTGTAGAGTGTTTGTAAAAAGACATAAACAATATACGTATTTGGGTTTAGAGAAATCTTACCCTTGGTCAAATCTGGAGGATCCTCCACTTGGATTGGTTTGAACGACATTCAAGAGGAAAACACGTTTATCTGGGAAGATGGTGTAACGGCGACTGCAGGTTCTATTCCATGGCATGAGGATCAACCTAACAGCTATGACGGTAATCAAGATTGCGTTGAAATGGGGCCTAACTGGGATTGGGAGTTGAACGATGAAGATTGTAGCGTCAAATTTAAATATTTATGCGAGATTGGACCATAATTCTACATTTACTAC
>NW_024102763.1:0-58356 GCF_013122585.1 Styela clava
AAAAATGGCCAGTGACATACATGATTATGTCTCGTCATGCACTACTTGTCGAGTGTCTCAACCTAATCAACAAAAAGATCCGATAATTCACCATGAGATTCCTTCTCGACCATGGCAAATTATTGCGTCCGATTCATTTGAACTGCAAGGCAGAAACTATCTGATAACAGTTGATTTCTACTCCAATTTTTGCGAAGTTGACAGACTTCATACGACCCCATCTGCAGAAGTTATCAAAGCGTTGAAACAACACATGGCTAGACACGGCTTACCAGAAAAACTGATTTCTGACAACGCTCCTCAATATAGTAGCGAGGAATTTAGAATATTTGCTGAAGATTATGATTTTCAGCATGTTACAAGCTCTCCTACATATAGCCAAAGCAACGGCAAAGCAGAGACCGCCGTTAAACAAATAAAGAGCATAATGATAAAAGCTATTGAGAGTAAGAGTGATGTATTTCATGCGTTGCTCGATTGGCGTAATACGCCGAGTGAAGGAATACCAGGTTCACCAGCACAAAGGTTATTTGGAAGACGCACAAGAACTCTGTTCCCAACATCAAAATCTCTTCTGCGTCCGAAAATTGTTACGAATATTGAACCACATTTAAAGAAGCGTAAAGACATTCAAGCTAAATATTACAACAGGGGAACGAGGGAGCTGATGAAATTGTATCCGGGCCAGTTGGTCAGAATGAAGCCGGACCGTGGGAAAAGATGGCGCAAAGGTAGAATTGAACGACAAGTTGACATCAGATCGTATCTGATCCGAACTGAAGATGGTGGTCTTTATCGAAGAAATCGAAGGCATTTGAGGCATACAAGAGAACCTGATGAGTTCCAACCCCAAAGAATTATGATTACGATTGTAGTATTTCTGATCCACACACATCTTCCTATATTAATGGCGATATGAAAACACAACATGACCCAATCATTAATGATAATATTCCCGATAGCAGTGTTTTAGTTAATCCTTGTGTATCTGATCAAATAGAACATAGATCAACCCCCCTCTCCGCAGATCTACACGCACTGTTAAAAGACCTGATAGATATGGGTATTGATAAATAATGTTTTATGTTATTGCACATTTATTGATGCTATGTGTATTAATATGCTATTTCTTGTTTGACGGGAAGATGTGACGTAATGTGATTACTCAAATGATGAGTAGCGCGACAACTCTTAATTGTTGCGGCGCAATGCATCGCATCTATTCGTCTGGCGCCCCAGTCGATATACAGTTGTGTTAACTTGTAGACGTTTGTTTATGATCGCTGTTTTGTTGTATTGTTTAAGTTGTGCCGCTGTTTTCAATAAACGGAGTTCAGTTGTATACGAGTTTCTGTTCAGAGCAGATAGCAATTAAGAAACGAAACACCACATATGAGACTGCATTTCAGTAGCCAAAGCTTAAGTCTCAGATTAGCTAAAAAAAGGTTGAAACCATCAAAATAAGCAATGCACTTACATAACAAAGTCAAACGGATCGACTAGGTAGTACATACTATTTAGTAATTTTGGAAAAATAATTTGAGCAAACTTGCATAAAATAATTTTAACGTTTGGAAATATCTAAGACATCATGAGGTGAAATTCTCTATTTTCCTATTTTATTCCAAAATTGCGTGCGAAGATACGTTCATGGTCCAGTGCATAGGAATTCCATTCATAGTTCGTGGGGCTTTGCCTCGCACGCAATGTGGAGCTGGGATATCGGGGTGTTGAATTGTGTACAAATCTCTCGTTATTTACTCTCGTCGTATTTTGCTCACTTTTTTTCTCTATCTTTTTAAAATGATGTCATGGCTTGCCTTTTCGCATTAAAATTTGGCGTAAATTCAATCTCATTCATATTTCGCTTGGTCAGTGTCTGATGCTAAAATAATTTTAGTTTGTTGCGGTTGGGGTGATAGGTAGTTTAGTTTGTTAGGTTTTGGTGTTGTTGGAATGGAGGTTGCATTTTAAATTACCCTAAGCCGCATAGAACCAATATTTTGAACAGAGCATTTTAAAAATTACGACAGAGCACAATTTACAGATTTTTAGCTGCAAGATAGAATATAATAATTAGATTGTTGGGATAGAAGCTAATATAATTTCTAATTCTTCTGTAATATAGCAAGTTTGTTTCCAGATCCAACAAAACGCCACGGCTTCCGACCTGGTCCACTCCATACCTGGTTTACACAATCTATTTTCTGAAAACCTGATTGTTGAAACAGGCAAGAAACACGCCTAGGTACATACATAGGACGCTTCAACGCAACATTCTTTACCCAAAACAGCAAATTTCCTTCTAGGTTGGGAAACGTTGTTCTATAAAATTCGCAACCAAATGGGGGCCACATAGCAGTTGGAGGTGGGACACAGTGCTAGACGCAAAATTGCTCTTAATTTTTACTTCACAAATAACTCACCGTTCTTTCTAGTTTCATTGCTTGATAAGGTTATTTCACAAAATATTTTCACTTCGCTGAGCAAGAATTGTTTAAACATAATGGAATATGGAATCTACCATTCAAAATAACACACTATAAGTACCAATGGAATGATAAACAGAAGGCCATGGGTGCTAAAATCCCACGGAGCCACTGTTCTAGAAAATGTTTTAAAATTTTAAATAGACTAGACTCCGACTTGAAGCCAACATAATAAAAGGCCATAAATCTAAAATGCAGAACAAAGATGTTGCAGACTTCAGCCGGATTCCATTTGCGTGTTGTATGTGTTATCTACTGTAATTCTGTTGTAATTCTAAAGTGTTGTTTATTCATCTTAGAAAAAAACGATTATTATCGAAACTAACCATAATCAAATATATCACCCTGTTTATATTTGTTGAAATAATTTCCACGGAGAACGCATCGGCTTTAGATAATTATGGGACAGTACTGACCGAGCAAATGAATCGATATTGCGAAACGTATGTGTCTCAAGATACCGACAATACATCGGCAAGACAACAGAGAGGGCCGCGGGTTGAAAAAACTGGGCCACGGGGTCCTTCGGGAGTTCCAGGACAAGTCGGCCTGCAAGGGCCAATTGGAAATCCTGGTTCCAGCGGTCACGAAGAAGTGCCTGGTTCGTGTTGATCTATTAGAGTGTCAGGCCCCCGTGGGTCCTCTGGAGTCCCTGGCCCTCAAGGGCCGTCGGCATTTCCGGGCCGCGTGGGCCAGTAGGCGGTGAACTACACTAGAGTCGGAGAGATTGTAGAAGAAAAAATAATGGGTAATGCCACATCTAATATTTATAGCAAGATACAAAAGTCGGATATTAGCCACTTTTTGTTACTACTGGCCCAACTAGGCAGTATACTTTAATACAGGCGAGGGCCACCGTGCCAGACGCTGCACACAAACAATGTTGTTCTAAAATCAATTGTCACTTTTGTCCAAGTTTACATGTTAATGACAGTAATTTCACTTTATAGCACCACTCCATATTCCACTACTATATCACGTTTATTGCGACACATCGACAGACGGAGGGAAATGGATGGTGAGAAAATTTCGTATTTAATATACAAGATTACAATGATTTATGATGCACTTGTGAGCCTGTATTGTCTGGATCATCTTGGGCAGACTGCAGTTATGACACACTAAGAACCAACCTGATATATCTGTTGAATTAAATCAATTAAAACAGTAGTTTCTGTCGTAGACTCATCTGGCAAAACTAAGTAAATAAGTTGTACGTAATATACAGACTCAACATATCCTTTGATTTTGGAATGCTATCTTGCAATTTAAACATTTTAAATGCACTTTGAAGAAAGGCGTCACACACCAAAGACAACGACAGTATTTGTTATAAGAGCATAATCACACTTAAGATACGGAGAACCACAGCCTGTGTAATGACTTTTTCCACCAGCTGAGGTCGGAATTTTAAGCTGTTATTAGAACGTGTACTTAAATTGTTATAAGAACGTGTACTTCTTTACCAAAAGAATTCGAATAGTAAATGAGTATATCGCCTAGTTGGTTAGAAACGACGCACCGATATTTAGTGCAGTAAACAGGCAATATTTTGTTATTCTTTGCTCGGCATACGGAACAAATAGATACATTTTCTGCAACAGGTTTTTCAAAGAAGGTCTAACGGAATGCTCGATTTCACCTCGTATAACTGGAATGCATATGCGAATGGATTTGGAAATTTAACCTCGGAATATTGGATGGGTAAGATAGATGATTGTTGGAAAGGCTAGGCTTGGTATAATAATAAAACCTTTCAAGGAACTTCTAGTTCATTAATATTTATAAGAGTACATGGTTAACATATCACTAGAAAACTGGTAATTCTGGAAACGAGATTCTATGATAAATATATATATATGAAAGCTAATTGAAATTAAAACGATTGGAATTGAATGTAACTTTACTCTATGTGTAATAGCTTGGGTGTAAACCATGCTGAAGTGCAAATATTCTCTCAAACATAGTCGCTTGCGAATCTTGTCCGGAGTGAAATCGTGAAGCACATAATAAAATATAATAATTTACAATATTCTCAAATTTGTTAGGATTGGAGAAACTTCATCGATTAACATCAGACGGTGACTTTGATATCAGAATTGATTTGGAAGATTGGGAGGGAAATAAACGCTACGCCAAGTATTCGTAAGTATTTTATCAATCTTAATTTACCTGTTTTTTATAGTTGCGGGTATTGCGTACGAAGTTACATGTCCAAACTCGAGAACAACAAAGTTTTGATAAAAACAAAACTTTAGCATCGGGAATACTATTTAGGCTGAATTGGGAAGCTTTGTCTCCGGCAACTTGTTTATTATTTCATATCCGACATCTTATCTTTACTTTGTTCTCGATGAAAATTTTTCTCGTTGAGTAATAGCTTTGATTATGAGATTGGCCAAGTTCACTAAATGAGACAAAACTAGAGAATTGTCGATCGTCTCAAAACAGCCGCCTACCTATTAGTGATATCTTGTTTACAGCCTTCTTCGCGCATTTCTTGCGACCTGTATCATCATATAGAATAGATCAGGGCTTCCCAAACTTTTGAGCTCGCGGCCCCTTCTTGAATAATAAAATTTTTCGCGGCCCTTGTCCATGTTAAATAATGCCATACAGTTCGAATTATGCATTTTTGATGTTTTATTGGCACAGCTAATTCTCAACTTTAACATGTCTACTCAATAACGAAAACAAGCACATATTTATTCAAATTAACGTTTCTCAATTATTCAGTGTAATGGGTACGAATGCTTTTTGCTGCATAGCAAGGCTCAATGTATGTTTATACAGGGCTAAATGATGAATTACGTTGTATGGCTACCGAGGACATGGCCCTTCTCTCGAATTGTTCACTCTTATTGATCAAACTTAGCATAAGGCAGCGTTTTATGCGACGCCAAATTATCAGGGAAAAAACTCATGGCGCACCTACACGAAAAATATACGGCCTCAAAACAAAACACAATTTTGTCATCGTTAATATGAACTAAAAAAAGTCTTTTTGAGGTTTTTATCATGTAAGCCCGGGGAAAAAGGCAAAAAGTTAACTTTTTTTTTTATCACTGCCTGGTTTTTATTTAAAATGCTAAAGAAATCACTCAAATTTGATGAACTCGGTTCAGCAAATGAATAAACTGCAGCCTATACAAAATTGCAGCATGTAGGGTTTATCTCTATATTACGTAACAATAGATCCTACGTACAGAAAGTAAACAAAATAGAACGGCAAAATGCCTTTGATTCATAAGCACGTCATTTGAAACAATAAAACATTTAGAATAAATTTGATATGTAATATGTTTCGAGGTGCACTCAGCAAATCGTCTTCGTCAACCGCTAGCTTAACTATTAAAGCCGTCATTGTTATGCAAACCGCAAATCGGGTTTCTACTTTCACTGAAAAAAAGAAATATTGAATCGATCTTACCTGTGATGTTGCTATAATAGAAAAGTTTAATTCTGGAAATTCGGTTTTCTGTAGATAAAGATTATTTGTCCTTGGTTCAAAAAGCATTGCGCACTCCCATCTTCTTTGCGATTTCGTATTTACAGATTTACATTCTTTTCTACCAAGGCCCATTAATTGCGATTTCACTGACTGTCGTAAAGTTTTGTTTGTTCGTTTATATGAAACTCATTGCGAAAAAGTTCTTTTAATAAAAGGTATCTATACGTATTTTCACGGGCAGTCGCAACTGGAGCATATTTTTGAAGAGCGTCACAATACGATGAAGTTCGAGAACCACTTCGATAGCAAGAAATATTTTCTACTTTTTTAAATGGTTAAAGGTCTATATGTAGCAGTTATTTAAAATAAAAACGTGCTATTTATAAGTAAATGGAAATCGGTATTCATATTTTGTATAATGAAAAATATCATTATTCTCTAGACCAAAAATAAGCTCTTGTGGTATTTTCGATAGAAAATTGAATACAGTGTCTTTTTTTCGGAAAAACACGGTATTATGATGATGTATTCACTCGAAATCGTGAAATCTTTGTTTTACACTATTTGTATAATAATTGTATTTCGAATCGAGAGTCTGAAAAAAGTACAATATATATGGTACTTTGTGTAAAATTGGTGTTCTCTTTGCGGCCCCTAAAATTCGTTTCGCGGCCCCTAGTTTAGGAAGCCCTGGAATAGATGACGCGAAATCGCTTTGTCGAGGTTGCGGTCTCGATATGAAATTTTATGTCAAAACGCATTATCTATATGTTATTGAAATTATATTTTCCTATTTCAGGTCGTTTCCCATCGGATCAGCTTCTACAAAATATCAACTCAATGTTTGAGGATATTCAGGAAATGCTGGAGATTCACTTAAATATTATACCGCAATGAAGTTTTCGACGACGGATCAGGACAATAATAAGTCTAGTGGCAATTGTGCAAGTAGATTGGAAGGGAGGCAGTTATTCAATGAAGTTCACAAAAATGAAATTCCGTCCAAGAGTGTAAAGATGTTCAATCATCAATCAATCAAAACCAAGGCTGTGGTTTTGAAGTCGCATGTTCAAAATTTTTCTAAATTATTGTTGCAATTTTAAACGAAAACTTCAAATACTTGACCGAACTTATCCTACAAAAATTTTGTGTTTATGAAAATTGAGTCAAAAGTCGTTTTTCCAATTTCCTCAAGTCAAAATACAAAATTTCGAATTTTACCAGATCATTATTTGAAGACAGAAGCCAAAATTTTCCATGTTCTTAATTTCAAATTTTTCTCATTTTTAATAATATAATCAAACTCTGATTTCGGTTTATTCAATATCTTGCAGTAGAACTATGACTACACAGCCCTTGGTAAAATGTAAATATATTTTCATTTCACAAAAACAATCTTTCAATGACTTTCCGACTAATCAACCGAGATAAAGTTTTCATTTTCAATACATCAATATAACAAATACCTGAACCAATCAAACCATTCCGTCAATATTCTAAATATCCGTTTAATCTTGTATAAGTACATGTAGAATTATTTTCCGTTTCGGACCTTTACATGATAGAATGCAAATGAAACATTTTTTTCATGCAAATTTCTGAAAACTTTTATTAAAACTATAATTTCGTTGTTTTGAATTCCTTCAAATTTCGTAGTGATTTTTAATCATGCTTAGATGGCAATAAACCATGTATTAGAAAACAGACTTGTTAGTTGGATTGGAGAACGGAAAAACAGCTGACTGCGAGCGCCATTGATGTTTGTAAATTTTAGTAATGCACTTTTGCGGGACTTAACTTTTGCGAGACTTTGTGTGAAAGTCATTTTGGAAGAATAGAGTTCTAAAACGGACTTACTTATTCGATAACGCAGTGCTGCGAGAACGGAGTTTTACGGGTAGTTTAAAAAAATGGAATTTTGGGGTGAGACTTTAGCGCGAATGTAGTATTAAATGGAATGTGTACTCAGTACACATGTGCCTAGCTAACTTTGACTTCAAACTTCGAAATTTGTGACAGACTTCTGTCATTGGTGATTCGCGCTAAGCGTTGGTAACACGTGCAGTGGTGCGGCTTCACTATTAAGTGTGCTGGCCAGTCTGTAAAATCCGTGGAATATTCCGTGTGCTGCAAAGCCACACAATAGGTTCGATAATATGAAGACGCCAGAAAAGACCTTATTTCCCAACAAAAATGCACGGATTTGAACAGATATAATACAGAGCACAAAGTCATACTCGACTTTATTGACATTCAATTCAATTTAGCGACGAGCATACTAAGACGAGGTAACGGAAAAGATGTCCTAGGAATTGGCAAGAACGGTGAAATCTAACGCATCGGGCAATACCGAAAACATCAATAAAAACGAGTTAAATTCTAGACCCGTCACGTTGCAACTCTGGTTACATTACGCGTGGAGGTTGGTTGTGTTCTATAAGATTGCTTGCTGTTCTTGGTGGTTCACGGGTACTCATGTAATATGTGAACCAAGAGGGCGGACACCGGAACGTAGTATGTGTATCAGGTTAGGGTTTGGACATAATTTCAGGTACAAATAGTAACGTCCCGGTCACTTGGCTTGTCTCCGAAATCGTTCACCGGTTCACGCAACCGTTGGTCTGTTACAATATCCACCACCAGGTAGTACATAAACAGCGAATAATTGGTCGTTAGTCCTAATTCATCCCTTTATAAGTTCAAATTAAAATTGCTTCTCCAGGATATTCTTATGTTAAGGAGTATGAACTGTATGGACTACAAAATCCAGTTTTTGATGAATTGGACTCCAGTCAGGTGGTTCATATTCCGGGGCCTCCCATCACTGGCCTTTCTGGCAAATATACATTCTTGCAAATGCCCCAGGCAAATTATTTCCAGATAAGATTGATCTTGCGTGTTGGCTGCTATCAACCAGTGGCCGCATGAATAAAGAGAATGTGAGAAGACAAGCAATGCCATCACATCTCTGATTAATCTATGCCAGTTCGCATCTCGTTGAAGATAATTAAGTGCGAGAGAGTTGCTGAACTCCTCAACGTGACAATGTGGTTAAAGTAACCACTGGTCGGCATGGTCTGGTCATATTCTCATACCCGACATAGGCTAGTACTTGGTATAATTAAGCTGGCTGGGAATAAGGATGATATGGTCCGAGTTAGCACATAGTTAGAAACCCGCAATGTTAGAGAACGTCAGTCTTGCAACATCTCTGACAACAAGAGTTTTAGTATAAAAGTATATTTAAAATTCATTTTCCTTCACACTTGATATAAAAAGATAGAATAACTAATAGAGCCAGGATTTGCATTTCCACAACCTAATACATTTACCTTTTATTATTTTTTGAATATTTGTTAAAAGCTGTTTAGAAAATTTGGAAAAAATTCATGAAATATAATTTGACTGAAGGGTTATGCAAATTTCAAACATATCGATATTCAAAAATAACCTTATATGTCTTTTTCCAAGTAAGTAAATGTACATCAAATAGAATGTTTGCTAAAAACAGTCCTAGAAGACAGCATCAAAATCACAACAAAAATAAACAAATTATGCGGACCCATGCTGTATGACAATTCAATTACGAGTGAATGCAAACTTAATGGCCTAAGCCTAAAACAGTGGTTCCCAAAGTTGATTGACCGCGACCAAACCTAAAAAGTGGAGCGCCGCGAAAGGCCAATATCGGTACGTATAATTAAGATACCGATATAATTAAATTATTTCAAATATACACGTGCTCAAACTGTGATAATGACGTTACAATTGGCGTTTCTAGAACACAAAAAAAAACATAAAGTGCTGAAATAGTAAGCTGGTAATTAGCCTGTGGCTAAGACATTCATTACCAAACGAGAGTCCGGAAATAGATTTCAGAGGTCTCGTTATCTTTGCAAACTCAAGATAATCGGGATGTATGAGTCTGTGACCATTCTCCACAGCGTAAAACAAATCCTATTTATATAAATGAAACTTTTAAGGTTAATACCACCACATGACCAAACTCAAAAGTACAGTGAAAAAAGCTCTGAAGTTTCATGAAAAATATATATATTGGCATGGGGTCGCACTGGACACTTGAAAGATGTCCTTGGGGTCGTCATGAAAGAAGCTTGAGAACCCCTGCTCTTGCACATAACTACCGCACCCCGTATGCAATTCAAACTTGCGAACCTGCACGGTTTGATTACTAACGCTTAGCGCGATGCACCACATCGCTGGGTTAAAAATAAATTTTCTCTTTTTTCCAAATATAGATAATTTCACGATTGACCAATGTCTAAGTCTTGCTGCACTAACAGTGTTACCCATTGAGCAGAATTTCCGTATTTATACAGAGGAGAACATGAGCGATGTGACCATGTTAGGCGGAGAGGAGTATAATCGAGATTGACCTCTACTATGATCTCTGGTAAGCGGTGTTAATTAGATGTTTCATACGGTACTCACCGTCAATATCAGTAGTCTCAACACTCTGATTCCAATTTTTGAATTAGATATTAGAATCGTTGGTGTCGCTGCTCGATATCCAGCTTTGGTTCCTCGCGACTTCCTTTTCCCAGTAAAACTGAGTAATTATCATTTTCTCAAATTTGCATTCGTGTTTTTTTACCCAACGTGCCTGACACAGAAATTGAAGTCGCGTCATAATTTTAAGCTTAATGTGGCGATTGTTCGTGTAGGCGGATATTAGTGCGGCCCGCGCGATACTGGAAATGTGTATATTTTGCTTGGTAGTAGATAAAGTTTGCCGACAACTGTTGTAAAATATATTCTAGCCGTCCAAAAAAGTGCGATTCAGATAATTTATTTCTATCATGCAAGAATCAACACAAAAATTAAAGCACTAGAAATTGACAAACGTGTATAATGGAAAACGTAAAAAAATGTATTTATACATATAAGAATCCATATAAGTGAGAGATTCATAGCAATAGATAAGGAGTCGCAAAAGACTGTGGCAGTCATCGAGTCAGCGGCACCTGTGGGCTGAAGTTTAAGAGGGAATGACAAAAAAATTACCTAAATAACTTAAATAAAGAATTGAATTGAACATGTAAAGAATAACAAATCAATATCAAGAAAGACGGCTTATCTAACTGAGCCAGTCCCTCAAAGAAATATAGGAAATAAAATCATATGCAAAAATAACGGTACTTTCGTAGCATGTGAACCAAGATGGCGGACACCGGAATATAGTATATGTACCAGGTTAGTGTTACGCCATAGTTTCGGGTACAAATACTACGGGAGTCATTGAGCTGTTCCCGAACTCGTAATAGACTAAAATGGGGAAAATTGAAATGAAATTATGGCTCTTAACTCTTCCTGGTACACATACTGCGTTACAGTGTACACCATCTAGGTTCAAATACTTCGGGAGTGCCAAAATAACAAATATAAAATTGTTGCGAGGAGTTGGAAAACTCGGCGATGTGTTTTAAACATGGAGATTCCACTAAATATTGAACGGTGCTCCCGAAGTATTCGTACCAAGATGGTGCACAACCTGAACATAGTATGTGTACCAGGTTATGGTTGTTCAGGTTGTGCGTCATCTTTGTACGAATACTTCCGGAGCGCCAGGAATACATCGAAAAAAGTTGTGAAACACTGCTTTGGGATTAAATTGCAAAAACATTTCGCCCGCTACAACACACTTTGACTGAAAGTAATAAAAAAAACAAGCGATTTTGAAATTTTCTGTGCAACAAGAGACACGAAAACAAAAAGGATATATATATATAAATGTATATAGAAGTTTGGAACCTTTGTGTTATAATTAAATTTTGAAATATTTTGTTTAGCAAGTAAGCGATGCTTAAATAAACGGACACAAAAGACAAAACGCATCGCAAACTTCACACCAACGCTAATGCAGATCCTATTGAGCCCAAAGGAATGTTCTGAACAAATAAGTAACAGCCTTTTAGCGAGAAATACAATCCCTAATAAACACTGAAAATTTCAAAGCAATTAGTCTAGTAGTTAACGAAAATAATTAAGGATAGTTATCTTCACTCCTGCTACATTATCCCTACTATGAGTATGATTGCATATGAATCCACCAACACAAAAGCATAGACAGAGGAAGGATAACTAGGTATTTCCACAGAAACCAAATCTTAGCTTAACGAGATAGCGATCAGAGATCGCCGACTTATTGATCTGGCGGCGTGTATCCTTCGCTTTGACTCAATAGCGACACCGCGTGTCCCATCACTAACTAATTATTAACTCGCTAATTAAACGACATAATTCATCTAGAATGAGGAGGCAATGCAGAAGAGAGAGCCACAACTCAGAACAAAAATTAACGAACGAAAATAGTTCGTCATAGTTTTATCAATGTACTTGGTAAAATTGCGTGAAAAGTTTAAATTTCAATATTTGCAATGAAAAATCTCAAGTTATAATATTTTGAACGGTTCTTGTTGGTAAAATTTTGTGATAACTTTTGGGCTTTTCCATGTGTGAAAATGAGATAAATAGTTCTTGAGTAGTAAATATATTGGGAATTCCTTTATTGCAAAATGACATTTTGCAAATTGATGAAATATCATTATGCAGTTTTCCAGGTGCTCCGAAATAAGTACACCAAGATGGCGGACACCAAAATGTAGTATGTGTACCAGGTTAGGGTTAGGCTATAAATTCAGTTACAAACAATACGGGAGTTACTTGGCTAGTCCCTGAATACATAATAGAACTAAAGTAAAGAAAAGTGGAATAAAAGTATTAGTATTCGCATTTATTTATTTTACGTTTAATTCTATCTTCTTGCAAATTTGACAACAATGATAAACTATAAATATCACAGTAACTTTACTGAAAATTTTAAACATGGGAACTGAGGGCAAATTATTATAGACAAAGTGATTGACGTAACATGTATTGAAAATCAGTTTGTTTGAGAAGTAAATATTTGAATTTTTACGATCTTTCGACGGTTGTTCAACAGTAATTGGCATTGAATAAGCATTGTTTCCAGGAAAGTTACGGGCTCTCACACAGAAGTAAATGGGACTCATTTCGGAGCAAAGGTAAGGCATTCACTCATAAATAAAGTAGAGTCATCTGTGATTAAATTTACGCACTTCGTCACAAATAAAGTAGAATCATCTTCGAGCCAAGATACGGCATCACTCAAAAGTAAATGAGACTCATTTGTTAGCTAAGTGGCAAGGACTTATTTATAAGTGAAGGAGACTCGTGTCTCTGAGCAAAATTACGGGTTCTTATTGATGAGTAAAAGAGCTTCATCTCTGAGCAAAGTTACAGACACTCACTCATAAATAAAGTACATTATCTCTGCGCAAACAACGGCAATCATTCAAAAGCAAATAAAACTCATCTTTGGGCAAAGTTACGGAAACTCATTTAAAAATAAAGTAGACTATCTCTGAGCAAAGGTAAGGCACTCACTCAAAAGTGAAAAAAATCATCTTTGAGCAAATTACAGCACTCACTCAGAAGTAAATAAGTTAATTAATGTTACTCATTTTTGCTCACATTCACGCGCATGCATGCAGTTGAAAAAGAGGCGCATCTATGAGCCAAGTATTGCGAACTCGACATTGCCTAATCAATTTACTCACCCTTGGAGAGGCGATGCGGGTGTTTCTATCTTGTTGCAATTTTGACTACAATGATAAACTGTGAATATCACAGTAACTTTGCTGAATATTTCAATCACATGAACGGAGGGCAAAGTACTAATGATGAAAGTGATTGACGTATCATGTATTGAGAATCAGTTTGTTTGAGAAGCAAATATTTTGAACTTTTCTTTACGATCTTTCGACGGTTGTTTTGTAATTGATTAAAAATTGACGCGATCCAATATTTTGGTTTGTTTGTGTTTTCAGCTTCATGTATTTATAGCTACATGTCTGATTTGTAATATATTCTACGAAGTATGGGGATTGTAGTAAATCTCTCATTATTCATCTTGTCATTTCTTTGGCTCTTTGCTTACCTCTTATATAATATCACGATTTCCATTCCCCGTATAAATTTGACGTAACTGCAATCGCTTTCATATTTAAGCTATAGAACAGGTGATAGCAAGTTAAACTATTACTAAGTTACGGATCGAATTAGAGGAAAATTGGTTCAATCATAATTGTAACTTTCATTCGGTAGGTAACGTTGGAAGACATTTTAAAATCAATTCTGTAGGTTGATTAATCTGATTATGTTTGTAATGGCAAATATTACGATAGAAAACTTCCCAGCATTGGTTCTGCGACTATTCTATTGTAATTGCAAATTATTTTACGATTAATATGCGGGTGTTTCTATCTTATTGCAATATTAACAACAATGATAAACCGTGAATATCACAGAAATTTTAGTGAAGACTTCAATCACATGAACTGAGGGCAAAGTACTAAAGATAAAATGATTGACGTAACATGTATTGAGAATCAGTTTGTTTGAGAAACAAATATTTGAACTTTTCTTAACGATATTTTGACGGTTGTTTGTATCGTTTGTGTTTCCGTTTGTTTGCGCAAATCGCTAAGTAACCCTTTGTTATGCAATGTTTTGTTTCAAACTCAAATACAGAATCGTTTATTTATAGAAACGTGTTGGCCTATATTATACCAGTATTAGCTACGCTGAGAGTTAGGGTGCTAGGTCGCCAAATTTAAAAGCGCTCGTTGTGTATTTTAATCGTTATGAGGAGAGAGCCACAACTCAGAACAAAAATGAACGAACAAGAATAGTACGTTATAGTATTGCCAATGTACTTTGTAAAATTGAGCGAGAAGTATAAATTTCAATATTTGCGATGAAAAATCCCAACTTAGAATATTTAAATGGCTGTCGTTGCTAAAACTGTATGATAACTTGGTGGGCTTTTATATGTATAGATATAGATCTAGTGTAATAAAAATGTTGGCAATTTGTTTAATACAAAAGTACAAATTGTTGAGTTCTCATTAATATGCTGTTTTCTATAAGAGAACAGTAGTTAGCATTGAATGCATTCAATGCATTATTTCTAGGAGAGTTGCGGGAACTCACTCAGAAGTAAATGGGACTCATTTCGAACCAAAGGTATGGCACTCACTCATAAATAAAGTAGAGTCACATGTGAGTTAATTTACCGAACTCCCTCATAAATAAAGAAGAATTAACTCTGAGCGAAGACACGGCACTCACTCAAAAGTAAATGAGACTTATTTCTGTTTATATAATACATGGAATCTTTTCATGTTTTTTTGGGGGAATTGAAAACACTTACGACTAATAACTAGGCAGGCCTCAGATTGGAATTGTTTGATTTGAATGAATCTTAAATAAATGATAAAATATTTACTCCGGGTACAATTACATATTCAAATTAAATGGAAGATGAAAAAATACGATTTTTGTTGCGACAGAATCAAGCTCATTGGTAGCGATGAAATTTCACATATTCGTTTGTGCAGTCATCTGCATATTCAGCACCCAATTTTATATGTATGACCTTATTACAGGTCAGACGTTCGCGAGATATTTCAGTAAATTGCGGTCGAAAGCAGGTTGGCCACCCATGACCTGTACAATGATACAAGCCGCGAGAAATGCTCGCCGCAACCTAAAAAAGGCTATAAACAATATGCGGGTGTTTCTATCTTGTTGGAATTTTGACTACAATGATAAACCAATTAACATCACAGTAACTTTAAAAATTTTTATCACATGAACGGAGGGCAAAGTACTAAAGATAAAAAGATTGACGTAACAGGTATTGAGAATCAGTTTGTTTGAGAAGTAAATATTTCAACTTTCCTTTATGAGCTCCCGATGTTATTTGAAAAAATGGCGCAATTCATCACATTGGTATTGTTGTGTTTTCATTTCTTTGCGCAAATCGCTAAGCATGCCTTTGTTATGCTTTATTTTGTTAGAAACGCAAATACGAATTCGTGCATTTATAGATACGTGTTGGCTTATATTAAACCAGTGTCATTTATGTTAAGAGTTGGTTTGCTAGGTCGCCAAACATAACAGCGCAAGTTGTGTATTTCAAATCTTGGTGCGGGGAGAACCTCAACTCAGAACAAAAATGAACGGACAAGAATAGTACGTTATAGTATTACCAAGATACTTTGTGAAGTTGAGTAAAAAGTTTAAATTTCAGCAGCTTCAATAATCCAGCATCCCGCATTCAAGGCATAAAATTATGGCAAGCCTAGGTATAGTATTAACAATGTACTATGTAAAATTTAGTGAAAAGTTTAAATTTTAAGATTTGCAATGAAAAATCCCAACTCAAAATATTTTGAACGGTTCTCGTTGGTAAAATTTTGTGTTAACTTTGTGGGCTTTTCTATGAATCGAAATGAGATCAAAAGCTCATGTGTAAGTAAATATATTGGAAATTATTTTACTTCAAAAGCAACAAATAAATAGATGAAATCTCATTAGTGTGCAGTTTTCTATACGACAACAGTTTTAGACATAACATATTCATCACCAAGAAAGTTAATGGCACTCACTCAGAAATAGAAGAGACGCATTTCAAAGCAAGGTACCGCACTCCCTCATTAACAAAGTAGAGTCATCTCTGAGAAAAGTTATGGCAGTCATCCAATTAAATAAGACTCATTTCATGGCAAAGTGGCTGGAACTCACTACCTCAATGATTTTGTCACAATTTCTATTTCGCATCTTTAGTAAAGATTGTCGCGATTTCCAGTCTACGTCTCTAAGTTTGGCGCAACTTCAATCTCTTTCAGATTTAACTTTATCAGTTTCTAGTGATGAAATAATGTTAGTTCAAATTAGGAATTGGTTGTGGCAGCGATTTTTTATTGTCCCAAAGTCAGAGTTGTATTTTATATTACTTGCATGGATTGGAAACAGTGAAATTAAACAGCACGTCAAAAGTACAATTCACGACAACGTAAGGCGTTCAATAAACTAAAAAGTATGCGTTGTTCACAGCGAAATTTCACGCTTACGTGTAGTTCGCCAGACGCCTCCCTTTGCCTGGCGTTGTTTGGTAAATATTTTGCAAGTCCTATTTCGAACATCTAATCATTGACCATTAATCCGTGGTGCCCACATTTAGAAATAAAACAAGAAAAATCGTGGAAATTTTTTTTAAAGGGAAGTGCAACTCGCGGATGTCAGTGGCGATATAATCGTTTATAGGCACAAATACACGCTGGCATGTAGCGCCGATAACATTCATGAAATGTGAAACCGTTACCCAAAGTTAATCAAGTCGTTTTTCTATTGCCATTCATAAGTGATAAGTGGCAAATTTTTTTTTTTCAATCGAATTATTCGAATATTTAAATAAACACCTTGTGAAATATTGTCAATATTCTTCTCGAAATTTACTTTTTGTCGAAAACTGAAAACTCGGTAATAACACGGCGTTTTTTTATTTCATAGTTTTGTCCTAATCAGTTATAATTTTTTTCACCGCGATCATTTCGGCGGCCGACATTTTTATCAAGTCAATATTGATTCTCACCCAACGGCGGACATCGTAGTTTGGTTTTTAAATTTCGGACAGAATTGTAAATTCACATCGGCGAAGATACTGAAGAGCTATCAGGGAATGAATTCACAACACAAACTAATTTTATTTTTCATCTTCTGTGTACAATTTGTAAATTACGGTCACAATTTTCAGCGAACAATATTATCATTACTGCCCAAGGGATGCAATATTAGTGAAGCTGATAGTTGACTTTTTTATGCTTTTAATTTTATATCGTGTACGTGTTATTTTCGTAATATAATAATAATCAAAAACTCCGCCAATTGGTCATCCCCTGAATACTCGATATTGAGTATTCAAGTAACTCAGCTTTGTGTTACTCACTCATACTAAATACTTGGATAAATCGGCATTTCTATAATCGGCAATAATGGCATTTCTATGTGGTCAAAATAATATTTATAAATTTAAAAAAGAGGTGTTAACGGGATTTATGCAAAATTATAAATTGAAAAATTATGATTGACGCGGTAAAAAAACAAAAAAAATACCACAGAATTTCTCACATTTTTCTTTTTCCGTCAGCGAGAGCCGTAGGTAAATTCTTACTCGTAATTCGTTGTAAATTAATGTTATTAAACTTAATTTTGCTTTTCAATGCGTCGCGGATTGTATCATTAATAGTGATTGCGTCGGAAAAATGAGAGTCCTCAATATTAGTTTAGCTTTTCTCTTTTTGAGCGCCCAAAACGACGTTTGAATTCGTTTCCTATCTGTTTCACGGAGAAAGGAAAATACGCCTTACTGAATTGCAATCAATAATTATGCATCCTTATTTATCATTGTCAGCGCCAACTAAAAATTTGATTGTTCCGAAAGCAATAGTGTTTATGTGAAACGCTTTGAATTACCGGTACAGAGTCTTCTCTTACCAAATGTTTAATTAGGCCAATGTACTCGAACATCACCTCAGGTGTTTATTTCGGAGCAATGTAAAAGTATTGGGCTCGGACACGAGTACAGCCCAAACACTCGTATTCGGCCGAGTCAAACTTTTTTGGATTCGTCGCATCCCTAGAAATCATATTCCACGCGTCCTGGGCGGGTTAGGAGACCGTGGGTGGCTCAGGAGGAAACACCGGCCCATAGGTTTCAGTCTCTTAACACAATTTGATGTAAAGTAGGCGTACAAAATTAGCTACCTTCATATTGGTACTTACATTTCTGCAGAGCCTATTTCGGTGTTACAAAGGTACCGATTAAAATTGGGTAAAAATTTAGTAGTTTTATAATTTTGAGTAATATTGTAATTTGGTTATGCAACCTGCAAGTTGAAAGATTGTTGATTTATCTACGGTATACATGTAATGGCAAATAATGAGTGAAAAAACTTTATAGTATTTGTTCTACGGCTATTCTATAGTATTTTCGATTGATATGTGGATAATGAGAAACAGTTTGTTTGAAAAGCAAATATTTCAACTTTTCTTTACGATATCTTGACGGTTGTTTGTATAGTTTGTGCTTTAATTTGTTTGCGCAAATCGCAAAGCAACCCTTTGTTATGCAATATTTTGTTTCAAACGCAAATACAGTATTTATCGAGTAATTTAATTGATTTTAATTCTCGCTTTTGTACTTCCGACCTAATCATGTCTCAATGATTGTGTGTGTGCGCGTGCGAGCCTTAATTAGTTTTTTTTTTACTTTTGGGTGAGCGAACACGTACTACTTCTTTTATCAATACCTTTCCATCTAAAATCTGTACGTTTCAAACCTTACTAGAGGTTTTGTTCGCTCTCCCGATTCTATAATCAGTTACTTTTATTTTTTGTTTTTATCCGTTATTTTATCGTCTATTGCTGATTATGGAGTCAAAATAAACTTATACTTATACTTATACATAATCGTGCATTGAAAGATACGTATTGCCTTATATTAGACCAGTCTTAGATAAGTTAAAATTTAGTTTGCTAGGTCGCCAAATTAAACAGCGCAACTTGGTATTTTGAATCTTGGTTGAGAGAGAGAGAGACCCACAACTCAGAACAAATAGAACAAACGAGAATAGTGTGTTATAGTATTACCAAGGTACTTGAGAATACCAAGGTAAAATTGAGTGAAGAGTAAATTTCAATATTTGCAATGAAAAAGTCTAACTTAGAATATTTTGATTGTTCTCGTTGCTAAAATTTTGTGATAGCTTTGTGGGCTTATCTATGTATGAAAATGGGATCAATAGTTCTTGAGTAGTAAATATATTGGGGATTCGTTCATGCAAAAGTAAATTGTGCAAGTTCATAAAATCTCATTAATATGTCGTTTTCCTAACGACAACAGTAGTTGGCATAGAATAAGCATTATATACAGAAAAGTTACGGCAATCATTCGGAAGTAAATGGGACACATTTTGGAACAAAAGTACGGCACTCACTCATACCCAAAGTATAGTCATTTGTGATAAATTTCCCGCATTCCCTCTTAAATAAAGTAGAGTCATCTCTGAGCAAAGTTATGGCAGTCATTCCAATAAATGAGTCTCATTTCTTAGCAAAGTGACCGGTACTCACTTAGAAGCAGACTTATTTTTTAGAAGTAGGCTTATCTCTGAGCAAAGTTATGGCACACTCAGAAATATAGGACCCTCATCCCTGAACAGTCACTCAATTAAATGAGAATCATTTCATAGTTAAATGACAGGTACTCACTTGAAAGTAAATGAGACTCATCTTTGTGTAAAGTTATGGCACACTCTACACTCAGAAATAAAGGAGACTCACCACTGAGCAAAATTGCAGACACTCATAAATAAAGTAGACTGTTTATGAGCAATGCTACGGCACTCACTCAAAAGTAAATGAGATTCATCTCTGAGCAAAGTTACCGCACTCACTCAGAAGTAAAGAAGACTCATCTCTGAGCAAAGTTACGGCACTCACTCAGAACTTAATTAGACCCATCTCTCAGCAAAGGAACAGCACTCATTCGAAAATAAAGTGAACTCATTTCTCCGTACGGTTGTGGTATTCACCCATGAATAGTCTCGTCTCGAGCACTCACTTAGAAGTAAGAGACTCATCCATGAGCCAAGTATTGTGAACTCTGCATTGCCTACTCACTTTACTTCAACTATGATGAGTTGGTGGGAATGGGATTTGAAACCGAGATTTTCAATCTCCAATCCCAACATAGTTAGGTCCAATGCTTTACCCAAGAAAAGTTTGTCGTATTTGTTGTACGACTATTCTATAGTATTTGCAATTATTTTACGATAAATATGCGGGTGTTTCTATCTTGTTGCAATTTTGACAACAATGATAAACTGTGAATATCAAAGTAACTTTACTGAAAATTTTAATCGCATGAACGGAGGGCAAAGTACTGAAGATAAAAGTGATTGACCTAACATGTATTGAGGATCAGTTTGTTTGAAAAGCAAATATTTGAACTTTTCTTTACGGTAGTAGACGGTTGTTTGTATCGTTTGTGTTTTCGTTTGTTTGCGCAAATTCTAAGTAACGCTTTGTTATGCGATATTTTGCTTGAAACGGAAATACAGAATCCTGCATTTATAGATACGTGTTTTCTCATATTGGACCATTTTTATATATGTTAAGAGTTCGTTTGCCCGGGCGCTAAATTCAACAGCGCACGTTGTGTATTTTAAATCTTGGTGATGAGAGAGCCACAACGGAATCGTAGCGATTTGCTAGACGAAATTTGCTCGTGACTGCTTTTTAGATCAGTTAGTGGCTGAAGTTTTAGTTGGGTTTTTAATAAAGTAGCCCAAAATACGGCACATTCATATGGCAAACTGTGGCGTGCAGTTCAATTACTGAGTTTTTTGATAAATAAGACAAAATTTTGACTCTGAGCAACACCAAACCAAGCTAGGTTACCATGACAGCACCAGTTCATAAATACAAATCAGCCGTTCGCTGCCAACATTTTGAATTCTCTTATATGGCTTCGAGTGAAAAACAAAAAATGCAAAGATACACAACCTAACAGTTGGTAATTATGTAATCAAATGAATACTAAAACTAATTTACATGGTCAGGAAAAAGCCATAGCCAGTATATAAATATGCTCGAAGTATAATATCGGCGTAAACAGGTAAAAACCAGTTTAAACATTGTGTTAAAAAACTAGACTCAGACTTGAAGTCAACAGTTATTCTGGATCCAATTCTAAAATGCAGAACAAAGATGTAGCAGAATTTAGCCGGATTCCATTTTCGTGCTGTATGCGTTATCTACTGTCATTCTGTTAAGTGGGTTGTAATTTTAAAGTGTTGTTTATTCATCTTAGATTAAAACGAGTATTATCGGAACTAACCATGATCAAATATATCACCCTGTTTATATTTTTTGGAATAATTTCCACGGAGAATGCATCGGCTTTAGATAATTATGGGACAGTACTGACCGAGCAAATGAATCGATATTGCGAAACGTATATGTGTCAAGATACCGACCATACATCGGCAAGACAACAGAGAGGGCCGCGGGTTGGAAAAACTGGGCCAAAGGGCCCACCTGGACTACCCGGAATAGTCGCTGCCCGTGGACCTACTGGAAGCGTCGGTCCTCGAGGGGTCAAAGGTCAGCCCGGGGTTTCTGGGCCACCAGGCGAAGTGAACTACACCAGAATCGAAGAGATAGTTGGGGAGGAAATAAGTATGAATTTATTTGGTATTGCACGTTTTCTGTGGCAAATAATCTATACGGTCATCCATATTACTAAGCCGTTGTGTTGTATTTTACTTAGAATAGTGGTAGCGTGTATGAATAATGTATTTATTAATTCATTATATAAAAAATCTTATCTTTATTAGATCTTCAATTGGGTGGAATGGAATGTCTTTTTCTCACTAAATCAGGATTCTAGGTCCATGACACCAAAACTAAGAACTATCGCCAGCAGCGGAAAATAATCTATTTAATATATATTAAGAAGGCTGAACCTCGAATGGGCGCTAATTCAAAATAGTTCAAAAAACTATTTTGCTTGCATTTCATATTTATTCTGAATTCTGCGTCATCATCCCCAGACAATAAATATTCCGACCAAACCAGAAATATTCCTTTTTTTGAACACCTAACCTGGTATTGGATTTGTGCACATAACGATAAATGAAGGCGAGAAAAATTGAAAGCACAAGAAGTGATTCCTTCTGTTAATTAATTTCAGTGTTTTATAAAAAAAAATAAGGAATTTCTCATAAACATTACAGGAAAGTATCTTCTTCCTAACAAAGATTGCAGCAATTTCGATACGAATGAAATGGCTTTGCTTCAGAACGATACGGGCGGTGTGTTCGAAATTAACTCATATAAGCTGGCACATCGACTAAAGGTTTATTGCGACATAGAAACAGATGGAGGAAAATGGATGGTAAGAAGTGGTATCTTTGAGAATGTTTCGGCAATTTTATTTCCATATTCTTCTATCTATATTGTTAAAACGAAGCTCGTGATCTATGTGGTAACTTCAGAGGGAGAATTAGCATCCCTATTTGCAAGGGGTTTTATAACGCACAATTTTTTCATACTGCCTAGCTTCGTATTTCTGAAGTCTCAGTTTGTATATTGGCCACATAATTTTAAATCAGAACGTTAATTTTATGGGAATTTTTCCCATCAATATGGCACCTCCAAATATTGTACCAAATAAGCTAATGAATTTATTTGTAGAGAACCTTAAATATTGCAATGGCATTCCATGACTGATAATACATGGATGCAATACAATACATTATAATTTTTTATATTTTCTGCCAACAGGTTTTCCAGCGAAGGTCTAACGGAATGCTCGATTTCGTCTCGTATAACTGGATTGAATACGTAGAAGGATTTGGAAATCCAGCGAGAGAATATTGGATGGGTAAGATAGATGATTGTTGAAAAGAATAGGCTTGTAAAATATACCTTTCAAGGAACTTCTAGTTCTTTATCATTAATAAGGTTCATGGTTAGCATATCTCTAAAAAAATGGTATTTCTGGCAACGAGATTCTATGATATATATTTTGAATGCCAATTGTAATGAAACAGTTGGAATTGGAAGTAACTTTACTCTATGTGGAGTAGCTTGGGTGTAAACTATGATGAAGTGCAAATATTCTCCCAAATATAGTCGCTTGTGAATCTTGTCCAGAGTGAAATCGTGGAGCACATAATAAAATTCAGGTATTTTAGTATATTTCCAAATTTATTAGGATTGGAGAATCTACATCGATTAACATCAGACGGTGACTTTGAACTCAGAATTGATTTGGAAGATTGGGAGGGAAATAAACGCTACGCCAAGTATTCGTGAGTATTTCATCAATTATATTTTACCCGTTTTTACAGCTGTGGGTTTCGCGGACGGAGACTCCGGCTTCGGAAGCATTTCTCGCGGCTTGTATCATCATATAGATGATGCAAAACTGATTTGTCGGATTTCCGGCCTCAATATGAAATCTTATGTTAAAACGCATTTTGTTTATTTTGTTAAAAATAGTATTTTTTTTATTCCAGGTCGTTTTCCATCGGATCCGCTTCTACAAAATATCAACTCAATGTTGGAGGATATTCAGGAAATGCTGGGGATTCACTAAATTGGCATAACGCAATGAAGTTTACGACAAAGGATCAGGACAATGATAAGTATAGTGGCAACTGTGCAAGTATTCGTGGCAGTGGTGGATGGTGGTTCAATATTTGCCTTTACTCAAACCTCAACGGTAAATATAACAGTGGAGCTCAGACTAGTAGACACCAAGTAGGAGTCATCTGGAAACACTGGAAGGGATGGGATTACTCACTGAAGTTCACAGAAATGAAATTTCGTCCGAGAATGTAATAATGTCAAAACCAAGGCTGTGGAGTTAGAGTAGAGTGTTCAAAATTTTCCTAAATCGGAGTTGCAATTTTGAACAAAAATTTAATTACTATATCAAACTTATCCTGCAAAAAGTCGTTTTCCCAATTTTTTAAGTCAAAATACAAAATTCCAAATTTTACCAGGTACTTATTTGAAGTCAGAAGCCAAAATTTTCCAAGTCCTTAATTTCAAATTTTTCTCATTTTAATAATATATTCAGATTCAGAATTCGTTTTTCAATATCTCGAACTCCGACTCCACAGCCTTTGGTAAAATGTAAATATATTTTCATTTCACAAAATCAACCTTTCAATGACTTTTCATCTGATCAACCTAGATAGAGTTTCTATTTTTAATACATTAATATAACAAATACCTGAACCAATCAAACCATTCCGTCAATATTCTAAATATCCGTTTAGTCTTGTATGAATACATGTAGAATTATTTTCTGTTTCGGACCTTTAAATGGTAGAATGTTAATGAAACAATTCATCCAAATATTTTGAAACTTCCATTTTTTTAATTCATTCAAGTTTCTTCAAATGTACATAGTAATTTTTATTCATTCAATTTTTTATAGCATGCTTAGATGTCAATAAATCATGTATCAGGCTAGTTAGTATTTTTGGATTGGAAAACAGGAAGACTGCTGATTGCGAGCGCCAATGATGTTTGCCAATTTTAGGAATGTACTTTTGTAGTAATAGTTGTTTGCGAGAACGATACTTTGTGGGAAGTTTATTTTGCGATAAAGTTCCTAATAACGAACTCATTCGATAAAGAAAATTTGAACGAAAGAACGGAATTTTACGAGGATGTAATTGTAAGGAATGAAATTTTTTGAGTGAGACTTTACCTGCCGCGAATATTGTTTTGAATGGAATGTGTACTCGGTACACATGTGCTGTCCTGTCCGTACCTAACTTTGACTCCAATCTTTAGGTTTTGTGAAAGACTTCTGTCATTGGTGATTCGCGCTAAGCGTTGGTAACACGTGCAGTGATGCGGCGGCTTCACGATTAAGTGTGCTGGCCAACTCAGTGAAACACAACCCACCAAAGATTGAGTGTGCTGCACAATAGGTCCGATAATACGATGAAGCCAGTAAAGACCCTATTTCCCAACAAAAATGCACGGATTTGAACAGATATACTACGAAGCAGAAATACAAGCAAGACTGTATCAACGGTCAATACAAGAATAGCGACGAACGTTCTAAGACGAGGTGACGTAGGCAGAGGTGAACGGAGTCTGCCAATATGGGTCAAATCTGACGCATTGGGCAATATATAAGTCGAAACCAAGAAATATGTGAACCAAGATGGCGGACACCGGAACGTAGTATGTGTACCAGGTTAAGGTTAGGCCACTGAAATCACTGATGGCTTAAGACAGGGGTCTGCAACCAGTAATACAAGGGGCCCATAAAGATACTAATAACTCTGGGAAACCGCGGGTTGTACTTTTATTTAACATAGGTTTTTTAGTAGTTGCAGACACAAATATATCACGTATTTTTCTTATGACGTGGCATTGTAACGTCGTAGTCTTGTATATCAAATTGTACTCTGGTATAGGCTTTGCAATGCAAGGGGATTGGTATTGCTCGCTCGTACCAGACTAAACTAGATTAAAAACTTGTGCGGCGTACACTATTCAGAATTGGTCTTCTCTGCTGCCGAATAATATTTCCTTGTGGGTCGCAACTTGCACACTCCTGGCCTTAGACATTCGTTAACAACCAGGAGTCTGCAAATACATTACAGAGGTCTCATGAGCTTTGCAAGCATAAGATAAAAAAAAAATTGTATAATGAGTCTGTGACCATTCTTTACAGCATAATACAAATCCTATTTATATAAATGAAAATTTTAAGGTTAAGAACCACGGTCCAACTAATTGTTTGTATCGCTGAACCTGTGAAAGGTCATCATTACAACACAGTATATGTAGAAGGCACAGGCATTCCTCTCTCTAACGCATGCCTCACTTCCCAACGTAGAGCAGATCTCTTTTTACTTGTCGATACAACATAGGTGTTGGGAACGTAGATTCTTTGCGGCTTCTGGAAAGAAAACAGGATAGAAAGATAGAGGATTATAGCCGAGAGGGGGTTTCAAACTTTTATGGCTCACGGCCCCCATCCTGGGACTTTTAGCACTCATGGCCCCCTGTTTATATTTCCAGTGGTATTTAAAAATGTTTCAACAATTCGTGCTTAATGAAAACACCCTGTGAAATAACCTTATCAAGCAATGAGACCAGGAAGGGACAGAGAGTTTATTGTAAAGTGAAATCAAATTTTGCGCCTAGAATTGTGGTTTCCCTTAAACTGCTCTGCGGCTGGGAGAACCGCTGCAGTCTCGCAAACTGGGCCCTTGCCCCCTTGAAAGTGCGCATCATTTGGAAGTGCGCATCACTTGTACATCATTTGGGCTTTAAGGCTTTTCTTTCCGGGAGCTTTTATTGAATTCCATACGTCTCTGTATTGATAGTATCTACAAGATGGAAGAATTTTGAGAGAATTATTCATTGTAAAGGTATAGTATTGAAGTGCTGGGTACAAGTTGCTAAAGTCAAGAGTTTTACAATTTTTTTGAGTCGAGGTAGTCTTCTCACAATTCAATTTGGTGCGCTGCTATTTCGATTGAAGAGTAGAGAAAATTTACGCCCAAGCCACGAGTCGAGTCAATGAACTCCCTAGTCACCCATGAGTCAGAAGCCGAGCCAATGCACTCTAGTGCTCAAGTCAAATTGCTACTTTTTTTGAAAAATCTTACATTCAAATTAAAAAAAAAATACAGTTTACCTCAAAAAATATTAATATTCATCAAGAATATACTAAATTAATCATAACTGTAGTTTTATTTAAAAAACATTAAAGTTTATTAAAAAATACCAAATTGAGTTAGCCAACCGAATTGGAAAGATTCTAATCCATGCAATAAAAGTGGCTTGTTACGTACCAGTGGTTGCCTACAGTTAAAACGTGTCATTGAAAAGTACTTCAGAAAAAGGAACCAACCTGTTAACAGGGTCTGATTTCCTGATATTCCTTGTATGAGGGTGAGTCGTGTTCGGTCTGTTGTCTGTAGGTAGAAAAGAGAGGGGTTACAGAGGGGGTAGATCAGGGTTCTCAAACTGGGCCACAAGTATCCAATAAAGCCACAGAGCGTTTCTCTGGCGGGTACAAGCAAATGGCCATCACTGGGTACCCTTCATGATTAATTTACAGTACATTGACTAACACTGAAAAAAATTGCACCCAACACCCAAAAAATTGCACCCGACACCCAAAAATTTGCACCTAACACCCGATAAATTGCACCCGGCAACTAAAAATTTGCACCCAACACTCAAAAAATTGCACCAGACACCCGAAAATTTGCACCCAACACCCAAGAATTTGCACCTAATCCCCGAAAATTTGCACCCAACACCCGAAAAATTTCACCCAACACCCGAAAATTTGCACCCAACACCCGAAAAATTGCACCCAACACCCAAAAAATTGCACCTGACACTCGAAAAATTCACTCCAAACAAGTAGATCTCTAAATGGAAATTCCTCAAATATTTCTGAAACGAAGCTTCAGGCAAATAAGAATCACACTCACATGAAGGTAACGGTTGATCGTGAATGGACTCTTGATCCGATTTCCCTCCCCTGAAAAAAAAAATACTTGGACTTAACAACGTTGGCATAGCAGTTTACACCCGATGATCCCCCCCCCCCCCCCCCCCCCCCCCGTCACCCAGGGTGTGATAAGTTGGGTAGGCGATGCTAACAAAAATCCAAAAGCTTAACAAGGGGTGGACAAAGTTTTTGGACCAGGGGCCAAATATTTTGACATCTAGACTGGTGCGCCATGTAAGTGTGACGTAAAAGTTACATTTCAGGAACAATATTTACAGTGTTACAAAAGTGGCAAACAATAAACCTCGTGCCAAAACTAAATTTAATCGCAATCTCAATAAATTCATTGAGCTATTTTTAACTATTAAACCAAAATTTGGTTTATGTTTCGATGCGGCGGGCAAGATTAAAATACCCAACGAGTGGGATTTGGCCCGCGGGCCGTAGATTGCCCATGTCCGAGACAGGGCTAGACAACCGTGTCTCTCCAACATCAAAAATTAAATAATTAGGTTTGCCACCAAAAGGATCCCTGGTTTGCAAGTCTCTCGGGTTCTAATCTTATCTCACACAGAATGTAATGAATTGGGTAGACATTCAATATCAAGTCGACGGATGGCAGACACCGAAAGGTAGTATGTGTATTAGGTGAGGGTTAGGCAATAATTTCAGATACAAATACTACGGTAGTCACTTGACTAGTATCCGAACACGTAATAGAACTAAAATAAGGAAAATTAGAACGACAATATCGGTCTGAGACCGAAGACTTATCGACCGAAACTGCGGTTTCGTTTCATGACTCTATAGTGACACCGCGTGTCCCATCACTAATTAATTGATAACTCGCTAATTATACGACATAATTCATCCAAAACCAATAGGCTTCTGGTCCGAGATATGATGAATGCACATGCAATACTTACATACACGTACGTACATACACATACAATTTGGAGCAGATTCAACCACTCTTTCGTGATATATCGTGCATCTAACAGACAGACAGACAGATAAACAGACAAATACCTATAAACATACTTACCAATCTAAAGATCGATAAGTAATAAAATTATCGCCTAACTCTAACCTAGTCCACATACTACGTTCCAGTGTCCGCCATCTTGGTAATAAGTAATAAGCTGCCTTGAAGTCCGCCATCTTGGTAATACTCGCCGTTTTGGCGCGTTAGACAAAGAATTCATCGCTAAAGAAGTTTCGAGAATGTACAACGAAGGAATTATCAGGCCAAGTTCTTCGCCGTGGAGAGCACAGCCTTTAGTTGTGAAGGATCCATTGACCTCAAAACGACGATTGTGCATAGACTATTCACAAACGATAAACATTTATACAGAGCTAGACGCCTATCCATTGCCGCGGATTGATGATATGGTTAACGAACTTGCTGGATATTCCTGGTTTTCCACCTACGATCTGAAATCCGCGTATCATCAGATTCCAATATGCCAGCAAGATAAAATTTTCACTGCGTTTGAAGGCGATGGTAAACTCTGGGAATTCAATCGTATTCCATTTGGAGTGACCAATGGAGTACCAGCTTTTCAGCGGCTAATGGATGAAATTGTGGAAAAAGGCAATCTGAAAGATACATTTCCATACCTCGACAATGTAACTATAGCTGGACATACAAAAGAGGAGCATGACTATAATGTGAAGAAATTTCTCGATACTGTTAAGAAAAACAATTTAACATTAAATGATGCAAAAACAGTATCAAGTGTACGAAAAATTAACATTTTGGGATATACAGTGGGTAATAATTCAGTAGCTCCAGATCCCGAACGCCTAGCTCCATTGAGAGAACTCCTACCTCCAACAAATAGTCGCGCTCTGCAAAGAATAATTGGACTTTTTGCGTATTATTCGAAATGGATTGTAAACTTTTCAGACAAAATGCGACGACTCCGCCAAGCGAAAACATTTCCTTTAGATTGCGCTACAGTACAAGACTTCGAATCACTAAAAAGAGAAATCGGAAATGCCACTTTGAGCTCAATTGATGAGCATGTTCCATTTGTTGTAGAATGCGACGCATCGGAAATTGCAATTTCAGCCACACTGAATCAAGGAGGGCGACCAGTGGCATTTTGGTCGCGTGTTCTACAGAAGAGCGAGAGGTTTTATCCTGCTGTAGAAAAGGAGGCAACGGCAATCATTGAAGCTGTGCGAAAGTGGGCCCATTTTCTGGCAAGACGTCCATTCACTATCGTGACCGACCAGCGATCGGTTTCTTTCATGCTAGATAACCGTCGTCGATCCAAAATAAAGAATAATAAAATTCAGTCCTGGAGGCTGGAACTAGCCTCTTTCAGTTACGACGTTAGATATCGACCTGGAAAACAAAATGCCGCACCTGATGCTTTAACACGTTCTACATGCGCATCAGTTTTTCCCACGTCATTGCAAGAAATACACGAAGGTTTATGTCACCCGGGCGTCACAAGACTTCTACATTTCGTCAAATCGAAAAATTTGCCTTTCTCGACTGATGACGTTAAAAGAACTTGTAAATTATGCCGCGTATGTGCGGAACTTAAACCGAAATTTTATTCCCCACCGTATGGCACATTAATCAAGGCCACACGGCCATTTGAAAGACTGAGTATGGACTTCAAGGGACCTTTGCCATCGCGGACAAAGAACGTATACATGCTAACCATTGTCGATGAATATTCTAGATTTCCATTTGTATTTCCATGCACCAATCTTTCTTCCGCTTCAGTAATAAGCTGCCTTGAAAAATTATTTGCTCTGTGCGGACTACCTGGTTATATACACTCTGATAGAGGAAAATCTTTTATGTCTGCGGAACTAAGGGATTTTCTGCTGAAACGTGGTGTAGCCACCAGTCAATCCTCGCCTTATCACCCAATCGGAAACTCCCAAGTTGAACGATTCAATGGAATCATATGGAAAGCCGTGCGTTTATGCTTGCGTACATATAATCTGCCTATCACACATTGGGAATATGTGTTACCGAAAGCTCTTCAATCGCTCCGATCTTTGCTTTGCACAGCAGTCAATGCAACTCCACATGAACTATTTTTCAACTTCCAACACCGCTCTCCCAGTGGTCATTCATTGCCTACCTGGTTGTGCGAATCAAAACATGCTTTTCTGCGGAAATTCGTTCGTTCGCACAAAAATGACGATTTGGTTGAACAAGTGGAACTAAAAAATGTGAATCCCGCATATGCTCGAGTTCGTTTTTCTGATGGGCGGGAGAGTACGGTATCGTTAAGAGACTTGTCCCCTTGTCCAGTCTCCCAACGATCTTCAAGTCACGATATAGAGTCTCAAGACTTTTCTCCTGAAGATAGTGAAACAAGTACTAATGCGTCACCACTAAATGATGGATGCAACGTTGACCGAAATGAAGAGTTCAAAATTGAAATTCCAATTAGCTCTGACAATGCTAATAATGAAAGGATTGCCACACGTCGTTCAACTCGAACTAACATTGGTGTTCCACCAGAACGCTATGGTTTTGAAATATAGACGGGGAGAATGTTATGAGAATTAAGTTCAGTTATTCCTGTTGCAGTGTGCTACACTTTGTTTATATTCCGTCATTATTACATTATCGTTCTTTGTGTTGTGATCACTGATTATCGTCAAGCGACAACGGACTGCATTTGCCTTACTGCATTAGTTACGTGCCGTTACGAGTATTAGACGGTAGTCCGATTAAGTTTGGCTATACTTAGTGACTCAATGTAATTATGTTGCATGTTCTTGTGTTTAGGTTAAGATGCGTTTTTAGTTTCTTAAAGCCATAATTTTGGTTATAATAAATAAACTGTCATAACATGCATACTTCGAGAGTACCGTCAATTTGGTTCGTTGTTGTTTCAAGTCACAAATTGAGTGACTGCACTTACAAGTTAGGTCATTGCACTCACAAGTCGAGTCCCTTACAGTCATAAATAACCAAAAACTATCGCATGACATACCAAAGGCCTGGCTGTAGGAGGTCTAGGCGGGAGCATTGTTGCCAAGCGGTCCCGATCGTAACTGACCGCCATGTCATCCATGGAAATGTCGTGAAGTCTGTAGGAATTTTTGTTCACCCCATCCGCAACTAACGACTCATCGAATACCGCAGACTCCCCGTTTTGTTGTTTTCTATAAACAAGGAGTAAATTATGAGACATTTTGACAAAAAAATTTGATATTAACATAAAATATTGACCCCACAGGTGGCCTAAAGTAGTATTTCTTGAACGTTCATAATCCATGGCTCTCGACATTTACAGCCTTACGGCATCAATTTTTAGGGGTCGCAAAAAGTACCACTTGCACCTACAAAACTAGTGCAAAAACATAAATTTCACAATTTCGAAGAATACATGGGATCAGAGAAGCGGCGCACCTACATAGCAAAACAAACTTTGATTGTAAGACCAGTGAAGCAAGGCGCCTGCATAACAACAGGGGAAAATTTTAAATATATTGGAGGGTCACAAGCTCAGTTTGGGAAGCCCTGGTCTAGAACCGGGATGCTCGACATTTTTACCAAAGACAAAACAAGACAAAACTTAAAAATTACTGGGGTCGGTTTTCCCCGAAATTATATTTCAACACCCTTAAACACGCACTTCCTCGACGGTACGGTATGGTCCAAATCAAATACTGGATTCATACTGCGGTTCGCCAGTAGCCCTGATCTATAGTATGTTCAGAATGGGGGCGATAAATCTCAATAAAAAAACTAGCTTGATATCTTGTCTATAGCCTTCTTTGGAGTGAAAATATAGAAACACCCATCTTAGTACTTTTCTGCGTTTCATGACTCTTCTTTCCGAGCTCGTTGGTAACTCATGCGTGACACTGGTTGTTGGGGTTACCGGTGTGATGTCATCAGTGGTTTGAAATTTACTTTGAGAAGTGATGTCATCACTGTTGCTAGGGTGACCAAAAAAACGGTGACCTCATCATCGTTGTCATGACGATCATAAGATGTGGGAATTTAATTACTGGTGGTAATTGTAGTAGTGAAATCATGAGGTTGCCGTGGCAATGGTGACTCGTCACTGCCTCCTAAAGGGGGGTAATCCATCGAACTTTTAAATGTTCTCAATAGAGTCAAAGTCAGGCAATATTTTAACAGGTATCGGGTTATTGCACACAGCTCAACAAACAACAGCACTGTTTTAATTCCAGCGTAACCCCACACCCCACACCCACTTCTGAGCCACAAAAATATTTTCAGGTGGATCACAAAAGTATTAAAAGTTGCTAGAGTTATTGATGAATTAGATAAACTTTGATTGGAGTAGCAATGAATAATGATGCTGTTTTACTACTGAGTGGTAATTGTTAAAGTGGACGTTGTATATATTTATGAAAAAGAAATTCATTTGTTTTTCTTTGTAGTTTTTCTCTTGCATGAGAAAGTTAATGGGCCACCAAAGAGAAAAAGTTGATAACCTCTGTCTCAGTGGGATTGCCAAGCCCAACTATAGTGTTTTTGCTTGGTTTATATTTCATGTTTACTTTTCCATATATGGTTTAATCAATTGGAGAGGGAATGCCAATCTTGTAAAATACGAACTAACTTACTACAAAGACCCAGTGGCGCAGCCAGAATTGTTTTAACAGGAGGTTGGTTCTTGGTATGATGAAATTAAAACAGGCATTAAATATTCTTGACGACACATGACCTTCAAAGAATAAAAAAAATTGTGTGTTATTCATAACCACACCCTGTTGAGTGAATTTTGTGCATGTAGCTCGCCTACCTTCGCCTGAGATCTTTCGGGAGGTTTAAGTAAGATACCAATTAAAATTGAAAGAGAAGTTGAAAAGTGTTATCATCATATTCGAGACCGCACTTTTATATTTCGCCTAGTCAGTGTGATAAAATAAGTTTAGTTCATAAATTTTGTTGGAGAAATGGGTAATTTAGTTTGGTAGTTTCTGGTGTTATTGGATTTGAGGTTGCATTTTGAATTACTCCAAGTCGGTTAAAATCAATAATTTGAGCGGAGAGTTATGAAAATTTCGCCAGCTGCGAGATATATTTTTATAATTAGATTGTTCGCAGCTGAACCCAATATAATTTGTAACAGCTCCGGCCAATGTATCATGGCAAGCTTGTTTACAGATTCAACAAAACGCCATGGCTTCCGACCTGGTCTTACTCCAGACCTGGTTTATACCATCTATTTATTTGTTTTAGGTAAAAATGGGTCATTATAAACTACTGGTTTTAAACTTTTTTGTTAAATGCATCCCTTTGCTGATATTGAAACTTCTTATTACTCCCTATTTAAGAATAAAACGGTACTCCAGAAGTATGTGGATTAAGATGGCAAACACCGGAACGAAGTATGTGTACCAGCTTGTGTTTAGGCCATAATTTCAGGTACAAATACTACGGGAGACACTTGGCTAGTCTCCGAACTCGTAATACAACTAAAATAAAGAAAAACGGAATAATATTAGGGCCTAACCCGGTACACAAACTACGTTTCGATGTCCGCCATGTAGGTTCACATAATTTGGGAGTGTCTATGAAACTACCTATCTGTTCAATCTTTGACAGCCACTGTTATGGGCAAGTCACACTCTCGCTGTTGTAGAGTTTAAGTAGTCGAGAAAGTTTGCATAAATTAGGGTTGCCATACGCCAGATTTTTCCCTGGCTTGTCCGGGAGTTTTGTGGTCAAATTTGCGCCAGGGGGAAATGCTACAAAGTGCCTAAATGTCAGATTTTGGAATACAGAGAAATCGTGCTACAAATTCTCAAGTTTTCAGATAATAAGCATCCGCGAAATCCTCTGATGTCACATATGAAGTGTATTGCCAGCATTTTGTAATCGGTATTTTGGTTGCACTACCTGTAACTTACTTTATTCTGTGCTAGGGTTTAGTCACTAGTGCTGAAGATTAGGCAACAATTTTGTTTCTTTCGTTTTTTCTGTATTTATTCTATTCTCACAAGAAAGCGACGACAGCTTGTGTCTTTACATACATCGTGAATTAAGACCATAATATTAGTGTATTGGTTACAAAATGGGTCAAAGTGGCTCATTAAAATTTTGTCAGGGATTTCGTTTTTCCACTATTGGTAACTCTAGCTAAATAAGTAAGTAATCATATGGAACTAAATAATAGTAATACAGCGCGAGTACAAGGCAAAATCACTCCCCGTCCCTGGAAAAGAATTCCTTCCCGGTCGGGAAACGTTGTTCTCGACTCATAGTAGACCACAGAGCAGTTTGAGGTGGACCACAACGCTGGGCTCAAAATTGATTTCAATTCTGATTTTACTGGAAAACTTTCCGTTTTTCCTATTTTAATTTCTTTATACGGTATGGAATCTACCAATCAAAATAACACTATAAATGCCACTGGAATGATAAACAGAATGCCATGAGTACTAAAAGTCCCCAGAAGGGGCCCACAAGCCATATAATGTTGGGAACCACTTCACTTCGCAATGCATTAAAAAGACTAGTCTCAGACTAGGAGCCAACAGTCTGAATCCAAATCTAAAATGCATAACAGACCTCAGCCGGATTCCATTTGCGTGTTGTTAGTGTAATCTACTGTAATTCTGTTAAGTCATTTTAAGATGTTTTTTATTCATCTCAGATTTATACGAGTATCATCGAAACTAACCATGATCAAATATATCACCCTGTTTATATTTGTTGGAATAATTTTCACGGAGAACGCAACGGCTTTGGATAATTATGGGACAGTACTGACCGAGCAAATGAATTGATATTGCCAAACGTATATGTGTCAAGATATCGACCATACATCGGCAAGACAACAGAGTGGGCCGCGGATTGGAAAAGCCGGGCCACGGGGTTCTTCGGGAGTTCGGGAAAAGCCGGCTTGCAAGGGCTCATTGGAAATCCTGGTCCCAGTGGGCCAGAAGGAGTGCCCGGTCCGCGTGGACATATTGGAGTTTCAGGCCCCCGAGGGCCCGCTGGAGTTCCTGGCCCTCAAGGACCTATTGGCAAATCCGGGCCGCGTAGGCCAGTATGCGAAGTAAACTACACCAGAGTCGGGAAGATTGTAGAAGAAAAAATAATGGGTAATGCCACATTTAATATTTATAGCAATATACGAAAGTTTGATAGTGGCCACTTTCTGTTATTACCAACCCGACTAAGCAGTATAGTTTAATACTGATGAGGGCCACCATTATACCAGAATCTGAGCGCAAATAAATTTTCAACATCAATTGTCACTTTTTACGATCAGGTTACGCTCGTTTATTCTACAATTTTGCCTCTTATATGAAAATATTCATATATTTTTGCCTCTTATTTTTTGATGGAAAGCGAGCCACTTCTTGTATTTTACTTGTCCAATTCTATTTTTCGCAATTTTAATTCAAAGCCAACTCATTGATGTATTTGTTCCCAACTTCAGGTACCCTATTTACGGTGTTAAGTAAAAACAGTGGTAGTTTGCTTAATAAAGACTGCAGCAATTTTGCAACAACAGACCAAGCCCTGATAAAGAACGAAACAGGTGGCGTGTTTGCAATCTATTCAGTGAGATGGAATCAAATAATTCACGTTTATTGCGACACATCGACAGACGGAGGGAAATGGATGGTAAGCAAATTTCGTATTTAATGTACAGATTACAATTCTATATGGCGCACTTGTGAGCATGTATCGTCTGAATCATATCGGACAAACTTCAGTTATAAGTCTCATGGCACACTCGGATATAAACAAATTTCAGTTGAATTTTTTTAAAACACAGTTACCGTCTGAGACTCATCTGGCAAAACGAAAGAACTTATTTAGTACGTAATATAAGCCGCAACATACCCTTCGATTTCGGAATGCTATTTTGCACTTTAAACATTTTAAACGCACTTTAAAGGAAGGCCTAACACAACGAAGACAAAAAAACAGGATTTATCATTTAAGTACCGTGAACCACAGCCTGTGTAGTGACTTTTTCCACCAGCTGAGGTCGGATATAGAAATTTTAAATTGTTATAAGAACGTGTACTTCTTCAGCAAAATAATTTGAATAGTGGCTGCGCATACCGCCTGGTTGGTCAAAAACGACGGACCAATATTTAGTGCCGTAAACACGCAACTTTCTGTATATCTAATGAGATATATTATCTGCAAATAGGTTTTTCAACGAAGGTCTAACGGAATGCTCGATTTCGCCTCGTGAAATTGGAATGCATATAATATAATATGCAACTGGATTCGGTAATCCAGCGAGAGAATATTGGATAGGTAAGAAACGATAGGATTATAAAAAAAACTTTCGAAAAACGTCTAGTTCTTCGGGACGAGCATTTCTCGCGGGCTGTATCAGCATGTAGGGTATGCAAAACCGCATTATCGGGTCTCCGGCCTGGATATGAAATCTTATATTGAACGCATTATGTTTATGTTATTGAAATAATATTATCTTATTTCAGCTCGTTTTCCATCGGATCCGCTTCTACAAAATATCAACTCAATGTTGGAGGAAATGCTGGGGATTCACTTGATTATCATAACGCAATAAAGTTTACGACGAAGGACAAGGACAATGATAGGCATGGTGGCAACTGTGCAAGTAGTTATAACAGTGGTGGATGGTGGTTTAGGAATTGCCTTCAATCAACCCTCAACGGTAAATATATCAGTTGAGGTCAGACTAGTGGAAGCTGGGAAGGAATCATCTAGAGAGCTTGGAAGGGAAGCAAATACTCACTGAAGTTCACAGAAATGAAATACCGCCCGAGAATTCGAAAATGTCAAAACCAAGGCTGTGGAGTTAGAGTAGCATGTTCAAAATTTTCCTAAATCATTGTTGCAATTTTGAACTGATACTAAGGATTCACACTTTCAAAACGACAATTGGAGCATTTCGATGGATCGCCTCTGAACTATTTTCAATTTGTCAAAACATTCAAAGAGACTATATTGACTCAGGTGCCTGATCCAGCAGTTCAATTACGTTATTTACTCGATATGTGCACGAGTCAGGCACACAAAGTTATTCGATCTTGCGGATCTTACAAATATCCTACTGAAGGCTTGCAAAAGGCATTGAGTCTTCTTGAAACTCGATTTGGTCAACGCCATATTGTTGTCGAAGCTCACTCGGATGCTGTTACGAAAGGCCCTCAAATTCAGGAAGATATAGAGAGCCTCAGCGACTTCACAACGAAGCTACTTATTTGTCAAATCATCCTGGAACAATGGAGATGTGCAAGTGATCTTAAGTCATCCAGCGTCATTCTTGATGTTTTCCATAGACTACCGATACATCTTCCGGTAAAATTTCATGATCGGGTGAGCGGAAGATTGAATTCCTATTTTGCTACATTTCAAGAGCTAATTTGTTTTCTCGAAGAGAAAATTACGATCTAAACGATATACCAAACCTCATATAAAACCTAGAAAACCACAGAAGGTATTTTCCACACAAACTAACACGAATACGACTCACTCTTCTAATTTGAAGGATGAGCCCAGATTCATTGCTAATAAACAGAAATGTGTATGTTGTTCCTTGAATCACCCAATGTGGAAATGTGTTGGTTTTCACGATAAGCCTATTTCAGATAAGGGGGACTTGGTAAAAAGGGAAAGACTGTGTTTTAACTGTTTAAGTAAGGGTCATGGAGGTAAAGATTGTAAATCCATGCACAAATGCAGACATTGTGGAAAACCTCATCATTCAATATTACATAGAAATGTCTCTAAGTCTCAAACTCAGTCGTCATACATTGAGCAAAAAAGGGATTCTACATGTCAAACCAACAGTCCGAGTAAACTGGACAAAGCAAGTGTGTCTTCAACCACTGTTCATACAAGTCCAAATGTTAGATTCAAAGTTGTCCCAGTTGTTGTATGGGGTCGGCATAACGAGAATAAAGTGGAAACATATGCGTTTCTTGATGAAGGGTCAGACACATCATGTTGTACTAAACGACTCCTTGACAAACTAGAAATAAAACGAGTAGATGTAACACGCAATGTTTGTGGTATGAATGGTACGCAAATTTCAAATGGAAATATTGTAAATCTGTCTCTGAAAGGCATAAAAGAGAATAAAGCAATTCTGATCAATGATGTTTTTGCAGTTGATAAGTTGTCAAAAGTTGAATCGAGTATTCCTACGAACAATGGCGTGAAACGCTATAGTCATTTATTGGGTTTGAATTTCCCACATGTTGGCCATGGTGACGTCGACTTACTGATTGACGCTGGCACACAGACAGCTCATGAGGTAATTGACATGCGAAAAGGCACTTCTGATCAAAAGGGCCACGCAACTGAGCTTTCTGATGAACATGTTTATGATCCTGATAAAACATTTTACATTTGCCATCATGCTGTTGGACCCAAATTCAGTGTGGTGTTCAATTCTTCCGAAGTATATAATGGTAATTCTCTTAATGCGAATCTGTTACCTGGTCCTAATTTGGCCAGCAGTTTGATTGGAACTTTATTGCGTTTCCGCCAAGAAAAAGTTTCACCAAGTTTTGGTGGATCCTGTTGACCGTGATTCTCCTTGTTTTCTATGGTGGCCAAAGGGAGATATCACACGAATCCCTAAAGATCACCGAATGAATGTAGGCTACATATATTTGGTGCAACTTCTATTCCACTTTGTGCAACGTATGCTCTTAAAACTGTTGCTAAGCTTAATGAATCGAATGCCAGTTCTGAAACAATTTCGACTGTATTAAACAATTTTTATGTTGATGATCTTTTAAAGTCAATGTCTTCAGTCGATGACATCAAAACTCTGATTGATGAATTAATTATATTACTCAAATCAGGCGGATTTTCTCTCACAAAGTTTCTGAGTAACTCTCGACAAGTCCTTTCCGCTGTTGAACAAGGTGACTTGGCTCCATCAGTCAAAAGTCTCGATTTTGATGATCTTCCCGTAGACCGTGCTCTTGGTGTCTATTGGAATACTTCCACTGATAACTTCGAAATTAGAGTTAATGTCACCCCAAAGCCTTCCACACGCCGTGGAATTCTTTCTATGGTTAGTCGACTTTATGATCCAATGGTATTTCTTCAACTGTTCTTCCTACCGATGAAGAAATTAATGCAGAGACTATGTGTACTTGAGCTCGGATGGGATGACGCAATTTCCCCGGAATATGAAAGGACTTGGAAAAGCTGTCTACCACAACTTGAATCTGTAACAATTCCAAGATGCGTTAAATCTCTCTCTGGTGTTACTGGAATTGAGTTGCATTGTTTTTGTGATGCTAGTGAACTGGGGTACGGCTCAGTTTGCTATATGCGTACTTCCGATGGCACAACAAATTGTGTTTCCTTTGTTATGGGCAAATCACGTGTGTCCCCATCTAAACCAATGACTTTTCCGCGCTTGGAACTATCCGCTGCGGTCGTTGGAGTGAAACTTGTTCGGTTGATAGTTGAGGAGCTTGAATTATCAATAGATCGCGTTGTTTATTGGACGAATTCAACGTCTGTTTTGCAATACATTAATAACGAATCTCATCGTTTTCAAATATTCATTGCCAATCGGATAGCTCTTATCAATAAGCACACAACTCCTGACCAATGGAGACACGTTGACTCTAAGCGTAACCCGGCCAACCTGGCGTCCCGCGGACTTATGCCAGACAAAGTCAATCGTGCTGAATTGTGGTTCAATGGTCCACTCTTCTTGCGAGAGAGTGGAGCGAAATGGTCTATACTCTATACGACCTGTCGTATTACCCCTCCTGAATGAAAATGATCCCGAACTGAAGAAAGAAGCAAGGGTCAATATCTCGACTCAAGAAACTGTTCATGGATTGGATCAGCTGTTGGTTAAGGACTCTTCTTTCACTAAACTTTTTCGAGCATTTATTGCGATTTATCCACTATCTGAAATGCAAACGAAGTCCAATGAACGAGCAGCCAAAACAACATGGTTTTTTGACCGTGACAGAATTTGCTGAAGCCACCGAAGCGGTTGTCAAACTTGTGCAATCGCATTGCTTTAAGGATGTGATTTTAAATTTTGATGATTTCAGTTCTTGTGCCTAGGCAATCAAAATCCAAGGAAATGTTAAGTTGAATGCCAACAATTTGCAGAAACTTCGCCCAATTCTTGTAAATGGCATCTTACGTGTTGGTGGCCGTTTGCAGAATTCCCCTTTGCCAGAATATTCAAAACATTCCGTGGTTCTTCCAAAAAGACACCATGTAACTGGGTTGTTGATTGTTGATTGACATGTTCTTGCCGCAACGAGTGAGCGGTATTGGATTGTCAATGGTCACTCGACCGTTCGACATTATCTACGCACTTGCAGGCAATGTCGTCGCTGGAAAGCCAAGACTGGTGAACAATTAATGGCACCTCTACCTAAGAGTAGAGTCACTCCACACCACAAATCTTTCACCTATGTGGGCTTAGATTACATGGGCCCTGTCTTGTCCAAAATGGGACGCAGTAATTTGAAACGTTGAACTTTTTACACGTCTTGCAACCCGAGTTGTTCATATTGAAGTAGTTTATTCAAAAGAAACTAGTTCGTTTATTCAAGCATTGTTTCGATTCTTACATCGCCGTGGTTCAACGACAAAACAAATTGTCAGTGACAAAGCTTCTACATTTGTTGAAGCAGAGAAAGAGCTTCGTACAGGAATCAGGAGGTGGAACAAGCAACAAATACATGACTGTCTTTGTAAGAAGGGAGTTGAATGTAAATGGAATCCACCCGCCAGCAGCCACCAAGGTGGTGTGTTCGAAAGAATGATTCGCTCTGTGCGAAAGATAGTGCGTGTACTTTCAAATGAGCGTGTACTCAGTGATGAATCTTTACATTCTCTGATGGTAGAAATCAAATGGATTCTAAACAACCGTCCTCTAACACCAGTCAATGAGGACCCAGATAATTTTACAACGTTATCTCCCATGTCGCTTCTCATTGGGAGTTTGGATTCTTCCCTACCGCCGGACATTTTCATCAAAGCTGATGGTTACAAGAAATCCTGGCGAACTGTTCAGTGGATGTGTGACAAGTTTTAGTCACGCTTTATCAAAGGGTATCTCTCATTACTGCAACAACGCCAGAAGTGGATGCAACCTGTTCCTAATTTCAAGATAGGAGATGTGGTGTTGATGGTGGATAAAAGATTAAGCCGAGGAATTTGGCCGAAGGAACTTGTTGTAGATACGTATCCTGACTCTGATGGAGTAGTACGAATAGTCAAACTTAAAACTGCAACTTCGACTTTTTTGAGAGACATTAGAAAGTTATGCATTTTAGAGGCTGCTGAGGCATAACGTTATTGTTACATACAAATTACTTGGTCATGTATACATATGTTTCGTTGTATTAATAATTTCTTTCTTCATTGTTTTTTGAAGGTTCGTCTGTTCGTAAAGCATGATGAAATTCAAATCTTAGTTAAATTTACTTAAGTTTTTTGTGTCGCAGACCTTTCTTTTATTATGTAAAAATAACTTACCCTTTCTATGTTAAAGTTATTTGGGGCCGGAATGTTACGGACTGCTAATAATCAAATTTCATTTTTGTAATCAAGTTGTTTACATTATAGTGTCGCAATCGCGTTGCTCAATTTATTTACGTGTACCCCTTTGTAATGTCACATCGAGACGTTTCTAGACTTGCCGAAGTCGGCGAGCATCTTTGATTATCGAGACGTGCGGTTTGTAACTGTAATTCCTAGATTATGGTTGTAATGCAGTAGGTCGCGTATGACTTAGTTTAGTTACCATTTGACCATTTGATTTTAGTTGTTTAGGGCTATTACATTCAGACTAGTTATATGTTTATGTTAGAATAGGAATTATAGCTCCACTGAATGTCTCTTATTGGTATTTATTTGCAGTTAAGTTATTTATCTTAATTGTGATTTAAGTTGTTCACTTTCGTAAAACCCTTTAGGGTACCCATTACCCGGTACGGTACTAGTTAAACATTAACCCGTTTGGACGTTTCGTATTTGTTCTCAAGACGTTATCTACACCTGCAAGTTACCTATATGTTTACTGTCATTATTTTTGGATTTGCTGCTTGATGATTAACTTTCGACATTAACATTTAAAGTGCTGTGGAACTTTTTCAATAAAAGTTTCAAAGTAATTCAGATTGTTTAACAGTGTGGAACTGGGGAGGGTTCAACTAAGATCGTATCAAAGTATTATTGTTTGCACCGAGCAAAAAGTTCGGAGTCTACAGTACGCTAAAGTCAAACGCTAGAACTCTAGTCCAAATGTCCAACAAGGTCTTACTCTGAAACCAGCGCGGCGAAGTCGGCAACAACAAACAGACCACGAGATGTGTATTCGTAGCACTCCTGGTGAGCTTAACCCTCTGTTCCGATAAGGAAGGGCAGCGCGAACGAAGTTGAAATATGCAGTCTTAAATAACGAGCCACGACTCGGTCCACAACTCACCTTAATCAAATAGCGAATAATGATATTCAATGGTTTGAAACACATTCGGTTGCACAATCTATGCCAGCACAGATCTAATGGCAACGAAACGCACAAGCCAACGCGAAATCGGCAACAACAAAGGAAATCATCCACTGGATTACTTCTTTCGCTCCACGCAAAGCATGTCGGGACCAGACAAGTAAAGATACGAAAGGGTTAACGGTATATGAGGGCCAGCTTGAATGGTGTCTTACTCTGAAACAAGCGCGGCGAAGTCGGCAACAACAAACAGACCACGAGATGTGTATTCGTAGAACTCCTGTTGAGCCCAACCCTCTGTTCCGATAAGGTAGGGCAGCGCGAACAAAGTTGAAATATGCAGTCTTAAATAACGACCCACGACTCGGTCCACAACTCACCTTAATCAAATAGCGAATAATGATAATCAATGGTTTGAAACACATTCGGTTGCACAATATATGCCAGCATAGATCTAATGGCAACGAAACGCACAAGTCAACGCAAAATCGGCAACAACAAAGGAAATCATCCACTGAATTACCTCTTTCGCTCCACGCAAAGCATGTCGGGCACAGACAAGTAAAGATACGAAAGGGTTAACACGAACGAAATGAAACTTGGACTTCAAACACTGAACCATAGCTCGGTCCGCTTTATACCTCAGTTAAAATGCAGATAATAATATTACCCACTCTAGGGGCGGTCGTATTAGGGGCAAGCTTAAGTGGGGTCTTACTCTGAAACCAGGGCGGCGGAGTTTTTTTTTTATTATTTTTATTAGGTAGACCTCAACCCACCGGTACTTACCTTTTAATACTTACTTGTTGCAGGGGAGGCTTGTAGATGGTCTTTCATTTTCTGAAAAATATAGAAGACAGTTAACAGAACGCCTGACCGCGACAAAATGTTTTCCGCCACATGTGAGGGTTCGGAGAAATGCACCCTGATGCACACTCATTGAACCCTCTAGTGGCGAGTATTTTGTTTTGGCCAGGCAAAAAGGAAATAGAAGAGAAAGAGTCAGAATGACGAAGTAAAGGGATTAGAAAGAAAATGATGGAGAGAAAGGGTTATAAAAGAAAGGTGAAGAGATTATTAATAAAAAAGAAGTGAGATCATAAATTAAATGATAATAAAGTAGCCAGTTAGGTGCGTGGCGTTATAATTCGCTTTATTAATTATCATGTACCTGTGTTACCCCAGATTTTATTATACTAACAATATTTAGGTTGGGATAAGTATTGGAGGAGTACTACAGCATTATGTAGCAATGGAGGTAGGTAATAGATGTTGGTTCATTATACCTCAGCAGTTATCAGGCACGCGAGATGATTTATGTTTGAAAATCATATCCTGAGAGGATTTCTTTCCAATTTGGAACTAGGTTGTATATTATGATATTCTCGTATTTCATTTCGCGCGCCAGCAAATGTTGTTTTAAATCAGAAATAACTGATTTAATGATGATACTAGAGTGGTCTGCCTTCGCATAGCAATCTTCCTTATCCAAGATCTTCTTAGTTTTAATTACAATGACCTTAAAGATCTGGAAGAGTTTAAGGACCGTAAGGAAGCTATTGCCACTATAAGTTTTATAGAAGATGTCATCCATGCAAACACTTACAGGGCTCGAGCTGATATCATTCAAGATCTTGGATAATTCAGATGCCATGCTCAGGCAGAACTTACACTCTAAAAAGATGTGCTGAGTAGTGTCTATTCCATGTCTACAAAATTTGCAGTTAAGTTTAAGTAGCCTATTATTGGTTTTATTAAATCTAAATCCAGTACCCGCCCTGCGCTTTCCAAAAAGGAAACCGTTCAGGGCGGTCCTGTAAGAGATTTCTCTACTGTTATTACTAAAGTGGCTCCGAAGGGAGTGATCGAGAAGATGGACACGTAGCCAATCTATATTAGTTGGAGGAAGTGCTTTCCAGTCCCTCATGAGCGTTCTATAAATGGAAGCTAGGCTAGCAGAATCCCAATCAAGTCCGGAAGCCTTCAGAACACAAAATGTGTTGAAAGCTCCCAGCCAAGATTCTGGAACGAGAATGGAGTTAGGGATGGAGTTGCTAAATAATCCTGGGTTAACCTGGATTATTTTGCTGCCAAGGCTGTACTGGGCCTCCCTGTGCCACAATTGCGTGGGATTTATAAGGGAGGCCAGTTGTTGGAAACGTTCAGCCTGGCAAGCAACTACTTTGGTGTTCGTACAAGGAACACCCATCCCACCGATTGATTTCTCGTTCCGGAGGATTTGCCTGCCTAAAACTTCCATTGGCTCAGAGGTCCAGAGCTATATATTTTATAATGTGAGGCGGTACAGAGACCGACCTTGCACTAAATAAAATTTGCGACAAGATTAGAGAATTAATCACCAAGATCTTGCCGTACCAAGATAGAGAACGGGATCTATTAAAATTGATGATCTTTTCTATCTTGGAGATCTTTTCACTCCAAGTGAGATTGACACGGTTTTTCCCAAAGTGAATGCCCAAGATTTTAACTTGATCTTTGACAAACTCACGATAGGGAAAGAAAGAAATCATTTCCTTTGCCCTATCGTTCGTACAAAGGATGGTGGTTTTAGATTTATTAATCATCTGACCGGTGGCCATACGAAAAAATTCAAGTTTCTGAAAAAATAGCCTCGATAGAGTATACGTCCGACACAATAAAGTTTGTGTCGTCCGCATACTGATCGAGCTTGTGGGTGAAATTACCGATTCTGATTCCTTTTATTGTGGTGTTACTCGTTATAAGTCGGCTAAGGGGCTCCACGTTGATGGTATAGAGCAGCATACTCAGAGGACATCCTTGACTGATACCCCTGACTATGCTGATTTCGCGGGTGAACGCCCCATTAACCTCTATAACGCTTGTTATATTATTATACAGTGATTTAATAAGTCTCAAGGCGTTTGACCCTAGGTTGATCGTCTCGAGGAGTCTCAAGAGATAATTATGATGAACCATGTCAAACGCCTTGAGATTATCTATGGAAATAAGAAAATGAGGGCTATTGGTATTATTTGCATAATTGATGGCACTGTTGATGTTGTAGTGAACATTAAATATGGAGCGACCTTGAAGAGTACTCTTCTGGGTCGTGCTTATTATTCGAGAAAGTGGAGTTAATAAACGCTGGGTTAAAAGTTTGGTGATGACCTTATAGTCGACGTTTAAGTTTGAAATGGGGCGCCAATTTTTCAAACTTAAAGCGTCGGCTTTTTTATAAATTAACTTTACTTGAGCCTTTTTGGACGATTCTGGCAGAATACCAGAAAACAAAATATTGTTGAGTAGAATGAGGAATTCATTTTTAATTAGGGCCCAGAACGTAACATAAAACTCCTTCGCCAAGCCGTCGAGACCCGGCGACTTGCCGTTCTCTATACCGGTTATTATATCTAAAACTTCCTCTTCATTTGTCCAGGATTCAATCTGAATGTTTTCTTCCGTAGTAATTTGGGTAGATTCCATGGTTTTTATAAGAATATTTTGAGTTGCCACGTCAATATTTGAGGTGGTTCCCCACAAATCCCCATAGAAGTCATAGACTATTTGAATTACGTCGTCGCGATTATCTTTTATATTACCAAATCTATCCTTTAATTGAATGATAGTTGAATCCTGGTCCCGCTGTTTCAATTTTTGATAGAAAATTTTAGATGGTGCCTCGCCCTCTTCAGTATCAAAGATACGGGCTTTTAACTTAATATAATCTAATCTCTGTTCTTGTAGAAGAAGAAGTTCAGCTCTAATTTTAATTATTTCAATAAGGTCTTGACCATCTCTTATTAAATATTGCAACATATCACTTTTCTTTTTATTTCCCGCTACTTTAAAGATGGAATATGCAGTGGTTGTTTTTCTTACGCTATTTTTTACATGATCCCACCATTGCTGTATCAGTGAGAAATCCTCTAAATGGTGAACTAATCTTTTATAACAGTTTTTAATAATATTGATGTAGACAGGGTCCTGATAGAGGGAGGTGTTATTCCTCCAGGCACCTCTGCCCCACCTTATCTTTGTGGAAGATTTTGGCACACCCTTGCCCCTATATATCTTCGAAGAAGATACTAAAACTAAGACAGGGACAAGGGTGTGATCGGAGACAGTGTTGATCAGATGGTGGATATCTTTCACACAGGACGCGTAGTGATCAGAAATATATATTCGATCGATCCTACGCGCCTGTGTGTCTACTTTACATGTATAGACCTGGCCAGTCGGATGTTTCCGGCGGAATATATCCACCATCCCTGTAGCCTTTAAAGAAGTACCCAATATTTTTTCTGCCCTGGTGAGCCTGAAGTTCTGTTTAATAAGAACATCACGCTCATCCAGGACAGCATTAAAATCACCTAAGATTATTATTGGATCCATGGGGTCCAGAGTCTGGAACACACCGCACATCCTCACCATGAAGTCAGTCTGGATACAGCCTCGAACCGACGGGACGTACGCATTAAACAAAGAGATTATGCTATTATTATATAAAAAGTCCAGTCGGTCGAGTCTGTGGGGAATCAAAACCTTGTACGCAACAACAGTACAAGGGATGTTATTTTTTACAAGAATTCCCGTCCCAGCTCTAAAATATTTCATAGAGGTGACTTCATGGGGGATCGTATTGAGGTAGGCTGTGTATCCCATCCTCATGGCCCAGGATCCAATATCGTCCTTCTTGCAACGATGTACTTGTTGAATGGCTAGAATCCCAGGCTGATGTCTCTGTAACCAGAGATTCAGCCTGGGTCTGCCTGAGCTGAGCCCATTAACAATAATTGAAGCAATACTCAGGGTAGCCATCGGAGGAAGGTGGATAAAAGGGTACTATCATCAATATTATGAGAATTACTATAACAATATGTACTGGAGATGATAAAAAAAATAAAAAAAATACCATCGTACATATATTATAGAAAAAGTTAAGATGGATGGTAATCCACCAATATAGAGAAGTGATGGAGAAATGGAAGGATCTAAGGAACTATACTATTTATTATTATCACCGGTAGCTGATTCTGAAAAAATCCGGGATTTTCTGGGGGGGAGAGCTGAAGAGATGTCTGACGACGTGCTCTCCCGTCCCCTCTTCTCATCCCTAAAGCCAGATGGTTCCTCGATGTTAGAGAAGTTCCAGTCCGGGCCCGGCTCTTTCGGTTTCTGATGACCACGAAGTTTTTTACGAAAGTATTCGTGGTTATCATCAGAGCTCTCTGAAAGTTCAGCGGTATCAAGGATACCAACTTCCAGAGTACTCGCCTTCTCGCTGGATGTATCAATTTCATCCTCAATGTTATCCTCCGATTTTTCCGGGTCCGATACTGGAACGCTATTATTTTCAGATCTATTATTATTGTTTCCTGTTTGTTCAGATTCTAGGGAATCCGATATTTCTACAACACCAGTCGGGACAGGATGTATATCGACTGTAACCCGACTGGAATATTTATTACTATTACTTTTAGCAGGGGATTTCCTTGAATCGGTTTGCTTATCTACCTGAACATGTGCAACTGGAACACTTGATGGGACCTTAGAGAAGCTGTATCTGGAGGTCCTCACCAAGGGTCTGGATGGTGTTAATTCAGGTGTAATATCGCGCGGTTTGACAGAAGATTCGCGTATCACAGCCTCGCTTTGCTGCTTTCCAGATGGTATGGAAGGATATTCCGGGCAATTTTTCTGCAAGTGGCCAGACTTTTTACAAAGTCGGCACGATGGTGGATCAGTGCACTCGCGAGCAAGATGCCCGGTTTTAAAGCAATTGAGGCAGGATTTGACATATAATTCGGCGGGGAGATACGTTTTGCAACGTAGGCCGCCTACCATTATAAAATCAGGAAATTTATTAACATCCAAGTCATCAACAAAGGCTTGGATGTAGCCGTTGTAGACCTGGGTGTTCTTCAGGTTTATTTTAAAAACTCGGCGGACTTCCCCGAACTTCAACGAGTTGAGCATGGATTTTAATTGCTCCACTTTCGCTTCAGTCGGGATACCGCGAATGCTAATTCGAATTCCAGGACCACGTGGGAGGGAAAACCTAATATTGCCACAAGGAGTCTCGACCAGGTTGCTTGGCTTGATAAAAACCTGTCGCGTATCTTACCTCCTTCGGACTTGAATGTAACATTCCAGATTCTCTGTCTGATAGGAAAAACGCCTTCCACCAGTGATTTAAAGGGGCGGAGTTGGGCGACTGATGTAAATAGATCGTAGAACGCGGCAACAGTGGGGATGTCTTGTGATGTAGCTGCGTCCACTGAATCGCTGCGTTCCACTTCTAGTCCCTTCACGCCAGCAACCTTCGGTACAGACGCGACCATCTTTGAAAAAAGAGGCACATGCGCCGTTGAAGAAGTCCGAACGGTTGGCGAAACAGTAGTAGTCGACGGCCTGCCATCAGTGCCTAACGGCAGATGAGTCCTGGCAGATATGAAGAAATATTTTGACACCGAGTATTAGAGAGAGTAACTACAAGAAGCAACTATATGTTAATTAAAACTATTCTGCTCACGAAGGTAGTTGAACTTAGGACTATAAACTAACTTAGGGTTATAACAAAACAAAGCGGTAACGATTAACAAAAAAAAATTGTTACGGAAACGCCAGGGGTGGCCTCTAAGAAAATCCCAAGGGGGAGAGGCCACTCCCAATACACCTAAACCGGAGCGGGCTGGCAAAGCCGCTGAATGACAGAAAAAGACTACCAGACGCTCCGTGCTGTTGATCAAGGGCTCTATCTTACCTTAATCGAAACAGCAATAATCTGGCAGCGCGAACAAAGTTGAAATATGCAGTCTTAAGTAACGAGCCACGACTCGGTCCACAACTCACCTTAATCAAATAGTGAATAATGATAATCAATGGTTTGAAACACATTCGGTTGCACAATCTATGCCAGCACAGATCTAATGCAAACGAAAAGCACAAGTCAACGCGAAATCGGCAACAACAAAGGAAATCATCCACTGGATTACCTCTTTCGCTCCACGCAAAGCATGTCGGGCCCAGACAAGTAAAGATACGAACGAAATGAAACTTGGACTTTAAACACTGAGCCGTAGCTCGGTACGCTTTATACCTCTGTTAAAATGCAGATAATATTATTACCCACTCTAGGGACGGTCGTATGGGGAGCCAGCTTGAGTGGGGTCTTACTCTGAAACCAGCGCGGCGAAGTCGGCAACAACAAACAGCCCGCGAGATGTGTATTCGTAGCACTCCTGGTGAGCTTAACCCTCTGTTCCGATAAGGAATGGCAGCGCGAACAAAGTTGAAATATGCAGTCTTAAATAACGAGCCACGACTCGGTCCACAACTCACCTTAATCAAATAGCGAATAATGATAATCAATGGTTTGAAACACATTCGGTTGCACAATCTATGCCAGCACAGATCTAATGCAAACGAAACGCACAAGTCAACGCGAAATCGGCAACCACAAAAGGAAATCATCCACTGGATTACCTCTTTCGCTCCACGCAAAGCATGTCGGGCCCAGACAAGTAAAGATACGAACGAAATGAAACTTGGACTTCAAACACTGAGCCATAGCTCGGTCCGCTTTATACCTCAGTTAAAATGCAGATAATAATATTACCCACTCTAGGGACGGTCGTATGGGGAGCCAGCTTGAGTGGGGTCTTACTCTGAAACCAGCGCGGCGAAGTCGGCAACAACAAACAGCCCGCGAGATGTGTATTCGTAGCACTCCTGGTGAGCTTAACCCTCTGTTCCGATAAGGAATGGCAGCGCGAACAAAGTTGAAATATGCAGTCTTAAATAACGAGCCACGACTCGGTCCACAACTCACCTTAATCAAATAGCGAATAATGATAATCAATGGTTTGAAACACATTCGGTTGCACAATCTATGCCAGCACAGATCTAATGCAAACGAAACGCACAAGTCAACGCGAAATCGGCAACCACAAAAGGAAATCATCCACTGGATTACCTCTTTCGCTCGCTCCACGCAAAGCATGTCGGGCCCAGACAAGTAAAGATACGAACGAAATGAAACTTGGACTTCAAACACTGAGCCATAGCTCGGTCCGCTTTATACCTCAGTTAAAATGCAGATAATAATATTACCCACTCTAGGGACGGTCGTATGGGGAGCCAGCTTGAGTGGGGTCTTACTCTGAAACCAGCGCGGCGAAGTCGGCAACAACAAACAGCCCGCGAGATGTGTATTCGTAGCACTCCTGGTGAGCTTAACCCTCTGTTCCGATAAGGAATGGCAGCGCGAACAAAGTTGAAATATGCAGTCTTAAATAACGAGCCACGACTCGGTCCACAACTCACCTTAATCAAATAGCGAATAATGATAATCAATGGTTTGAAACACATTCGGTTGCACAATCTATGCCAGCACAGATCTAATGCAAACGAAACGCACAAGTCAACGCGAAATCGGCAACCACAAAAGGAAATCATCCACTGGATTACCTCTTTCGCTCCACGCAAAGCATGTCGGGCCCAGACAAGTAAAGATACGAACGAAATGAAACTTGGACTTCAAACACTGAGCCATAGCTCGGTCCGCTTTATACCTCAGTTAAAATGCAGATAATAATATTACCCACTCTAGGGACGGTCGTATGGGGAGCCAGCTTGAGTGGGGTCTTACTCTGAAACCAGCGCGGCGAAGTCGGCAACAACAAACAGCCCGCGAGATGTGTATTCGTAGCACTCCTGGTGAGCTTAACCCTCTGTTCCGATAAGGAATGGCAGCGCGAACAAAGTTGAAATATGCAGTCTTAAATAACGAGCCACGACTCGGTCCACAACTCACCTTAATCAAATAGCGAATAATGATAATCAATGGTTTGAAACACATTCGGTTGCACAATCTATGCCAGCACAGATCTAATGCAAACGAAACGCACAAGTCAACGCGAAATCGGCAACCACAAAAGGAAATCATCCACTGGATTACCTCTTTCGCTCCACGCAAAGCATGTCGGGCCCAGACAAGTAAAGATACGAACGAAATGAAACTTGGACTTCAAACACTGAGCCATAGCTCGGTCCGCTTTATACCTCAGTTAAAATGCAGATAATAATATTACCCACTCTAGGGACGGTCGTATGGGGAGCCAGCTTGAGTGGGGTCTTACTCTGAAACCAGCGCGGCGAAGTCGGCAACAACAAACAGCCCGCGAGATGTGTATTCGTAGCACTCCTGGTGAGCTTAACCCTCTGTTCCGATAAGGAATGGCAGCGCGAACAAAGTTGAAATATGCAGTCTTAAATAACGAGCCACGACTCGGTCCACAACTCACCTTAATCAAATAGCGAATAATGATAATCAATGGTTTGAAACACATTCGGTTGCACAATCTATGCCAGCACAGATCTAATGCAAACGAAACGCACAAGTCAACGCGAAATCGGCAACCACAAAAGGAAATCATCCACTGGATTACCTCTTTCGCTCCACGCAAAGCATGTCGGGCCCAGACAAGTAAAGATACGAACGAAATGAAACTTGGACTTCAAACACTGAGCCATAGCTCGGTCCGCTTTATACCTCAGTTAAAATGCAGATAATAATATTACCCACTCTAGGGACGGTCGTATGGGGAGCCAGCTTGAGTGGGGTCTTACTCTGAAACCAGCGCGGCGAAGTCGGCAACAACAAACAGCCCGCGAGATGTGTATTCGTAGCACTCCTGGTGAGCTTAACCCTCTGTTCCGATAAGGAATGGCAGCGCGAACAAAGTTGAAATATGCAGTCTTAAATAACGAGCCACGACTCGGTCCACAACTCACCTTAATCAAATAGCGAATAATGATAATCAATGGTTTGAAACACATTCGGTTGCACAATCTATGCCAGCACAGATCTAATGCAAACGAAACGCACAAGTCAACGCGAAATCGGCAACCACAAAAGGAAATCATCCACTGGATTACCTCTTTCGCTCCACGCAAAGCATGTCGGGCCCAGACAAGTAAAGATACGAACGAAATGAAACTTGGACTTCAAACACTGAGCCATAGCTCGGTCCGCTTTATACCTCAGTTAAAATGCAGATAATAATATTACCCACTCTAGGGACGGTCGTATGGGGAGCCAGCTTGAGTGGGGTCTTACTCTGAAACCAGCGCGGCGAAGTCGGCAACAACAAACAGCCCGCGAGATGTGTATTCGTAGCACTCCTGGTGAGCTTAACCCTCTGTTCCGATAAGGAATGGCAGCGCGAACAAAGTTGAAATATGCAGTCTTAAATAACGAGCCACGACTCGGTCCACAACTCACCTTAATCAAATAGCGAATAATGATAATCAATGGTTTGAAACACATTCGGTTGCACAATCTATGCCAGCACAGATCTAATGCAAACGAAACGCACAAGTCAACGCGAAATCGGCAACCACAAAAGGAAATCATCCACTGGATTACCTCTTTCGCTCCACGCAAAGCATGTCGGGCCCAGACAAGTAAAGATACGAACGAAATGAAACTTGGACTTCAAACACTGAGCCATAGCTCGGTCCGCTTTATACCTCAGTTAAAAATGCAGATAATAATATTACCCCACTCTAGGGACGGTCGTATGGGGAGCCAGCTTGAGTGGGGTCTTACTCTGAAACCAGCGCGGCGAAGTCGGCAACAACAAACAGCCCGCGAGATGTGTATTCGTAGCACTCCTGGTGAGCTTAACCCTCTGTTCCGATAAGGAATGGCAGCGCGAACAAAGTTGAAATATGCAGTCTTAAATAACGAGCCACGACTCGGTCCACAACTCACCTTAATCAAATAGCGAATAATGATAATCAATGGTTTGAAACACATTCGGTTGCACAATCTATGCCAGCACAGATCTAATGCAAACGAAACGCACAAGTCAACGCGAAATCGGCAACCACAAAAGGAAATCATCCACTGGATTACCTCTTTCGCTCCACGCAAAGCATGTCGGGCCCAGACAAGTAAAGATACGAACGAAATGAAACTTGGACTTCAAACACTGAGCCATAGCTCGGTCCGCTTTATACCTCAGTTAAAATGCAGATAATAATATTACCCACTCTAGGGACGGTCGTATGGGGAGCCAGCTTGAGTGGGGTCTTACTCTGAAACCAGCGCGGCGAAGTCGGCAACAACAAACAGCCCGCGAGATGTGTATTCGTAGCACTCCTGGTGAGCTTAACCCTCTGTTCCGATAAGGAATGGCAGCGCGAACAAAGTTGAAATATGCAGTCTTAAATAACGAGCCACGACTCGGTCCACAACTCACCTTAATCAAATAGCGAATAATGATAATCAATGGTTTGAAACACATTCGGTTGCACAATCTATGCCAGCACAGATCTAATGCAAACGAAACGCACAAGTCAACGCGAAATCGGCAACCACAAAAGGAAATCATCCACTGGATTACCTCTTTCGCTCCACGCAAAGCATGTCGGGCCCAGACAAGTAAAGATACGAACGAAATGAAACTTGGACTTCAAACACTGAGCCATAGCTCGGTCCGCTTTATACCTCAGTTAAAATGCAGATAATAATATTACCCACTCTAGGGACGGTCGTATGGGGAGCCAGCTTGAGTGGGGTCTTACTCTGAAACCAGCGCGGCGAAGTCGGCAACAACAAACAGCCCGCGAGATGTGTATTCGTAGCACTCCTGGTGAGCTTAACCCTCTGTTCCGATAAGGAATGGCAGCGCGAACAAAGTTGAAATATGCAGTCTTAAATAACGAGCCACGACTCGGTCCACAACTCACCTTAATCAAATAGCGAATAATGATAATCAATGGTTTGAAACACATTCGGTTGCACAATCTATGCCAGCACAGATCTAATGCAAACGAAACGCACAAGTCAACGCGAAATCGGCAACCACAAAGGAAATCATCCACTGGATTACCTCTTTCGCTCCACGCAAAGCATGTCGGGCCCAGACAAGTAAAGATACGAACGAAATGAAACTTGGACTTCAAACACTGAGCCATAGCTCGGTCCGCTTTATACCTCAGTTAAAATGCAGATAATAATATTACCCACTCTAGGGACGGTCGTATGGGGAGCCAGCTTGAGTGGGGTCTTACTCTGAAACCAGCGCGGCGAAGTCGGCAACAACAAACAGCCCGCGAGATGTGTATTCGTAGCACTCCTGGTGAGCTTAACCCTCTGTTCCGATAAGGAATGGCAGCGCGAACAAAGTTGAAATATGCAGTCTTAAATAACGAGCCACGACTCGGTCCACAACTCACCTTAATCAAATAGCGAATAATGATAATCAATGGTTTGAAACACATTCGGTTGCACAATCTATGCCAGCACAGATCTAATGCAAACGAAACGCACAAGTCAACGCGAAATCGGCAACCACAAAAGGAAATCATCCACTGGATTACCTCTTTCGCTCCACGCAAAGCATGTCGGGCCCAGACAAGTAAAGATACGAACGAAATGAAACTTGGACTTCAAACACTGAGCCATAGCTCGGTCCGCTTTATACCTCAGTTAAAATGCAGATAATAATATTACCCACTCTAGGGACGGTCGTATGGGGAGCCAGCTTGAGTGGGGTCTTACTCTGAAACCAGCGCGGCGAAGTCGGCAACAACAAACAGCCCGCGAGATGTGTATTCGTAGCACTCCTGGTGAGCTTAACCCTCTGTTCCGATAAGGAATGGCAGCGCGAACAAAGTTGAAATATGCAGTCTTAAATAACGAGCCACGACTCGGTCCACAACTCACCTTAATCAAATAGCGAATAATGATAATCAATGGTTTGAAACACATTCGGTTGCACAATCTATGCCAGCACAGATCTAATGCAAACGAAACGCACAAGTCAACGCGAAATCGGCAACCACAAAGGAAATCATCCACTGGATTACCTCTTTCGCTCCACGCAAAGCATGTCGGGCCCAGACAAGTAAAGATACGAACGAAATGAAACTTGGACTTCAAACACTGAGCCATAGCTCGGTCCGCTTTATACCTCAGTTAAAATGCAGATAATAATATTACCCACTCTAGGGACGGTCGTATGGGGAGCCAGCTTGAGTGGGGTCTTACTCTGAAACCAGCGCGGCGAAGTCGGCAACAACAAACAGCCCGCGAGATGTGTATTCGTAGCACTCCTGGTGAGCTTAACCCTCTGTTCCGATAAGGAATGGCAGCGCGAACAAAGTTGAAATATGCAGTCTTAAATAACGAGCCACGACTCGGTCCACAACTCACCTTAATCAAATAGCGAATAATGATAATCAATGGTTTGAAACACATTCGGTTGCACAATCTATGCCAGCACAGATCTAATGCAAACGAAACGCACAAGTCAACGCGAAATCGGCAACCACAAAAGGAAATCATCCACTGGATTACCTCTTTCGCTCCACGCAAAGCATGTCGGGCCCAGACAAGTAAAGATACGAACGAAATGAAACTTGGACTTCAAACACTGAGCCATAGCTCGGTCCGCTTTATACCTCAGTTAAAATGCAGATAATAATATTACCCACTCTAGGGACGGTCGTATGGGGAGCCAGCTTGAGTGGGGTCTTACTCTGAAACCAGCGCGGCGAAGTCGGCAACAACAAACAGCCCGCGAGATGTGTATTCGTAGCACTCCTGGTGAGCTTAACCCTCTGTTCCGATAAGGAATGGCAGCGCGAACAAAGTTGAAATATGCAGTCTTAAATAACGAGCCACGACTCGGTCCACAACTCACCTTAATCAAATAGCGAATAATGATAATCAATGGTTTGAAACACATTCGGTTGCACAATCTATGCCAGCACAGATCTAATGCAAACGAAACGCACAAGTCAACGCGAAATCGGCAACCACAAAAGGAAATCATCCACTGGATTACCTCTTTCGCTCCACGCAAAGCATGTCGGGCCCAGACAAGTAAAGATACGAACGAAATGAAACTTGGACTTTCAAACACTGAGCCATAGCTCGGTCCGCTTTATACCTCAGTTAAAATGCAGATAATAATATTACCCACTCTAGGGACGGTCGTATGGGGAGCCAGCTTGAGTGGGGTCTTACTCTGAAACCAGCGCGGCGAAGTCGGCAACAACAAACAGCCCGCGAGATGTGTATTCGTAGCACTCCTGGTGAGCTTAACCCTCTGTTCCGATAAGGAATGGCAGCGCGAACAAAGTTGAAATATGCAGTCTTAAATAACGAGCCACGACTCGGTCCACAACTCACCTTAATCAAATAGCGAATAATGATAATCAATGGTTTGAAACACATTCGGTTGCACAATCTATGCCAGCACAGATCTAATGCAAACGAAACGCACAAGTCAACGCGAAATCGGCAACCACAAAAGGAAATCATCCACTGGATTACCTCTTTCGCTCCACGCAAAGCATGTCGGGCCCAGACAAGTAAAGATACGAACGAAATGAAACTTGGACTTCAAACACTGAGCCATAGCTCGGTCCGCTTTATACCTCAGTTAAAATGCAGATAATAATATTACCCACTCTAGGGAACGGTCGTATGGGGAGCCAGCTTGAGTGGGGTCTTACTCTGAAACCAGCGCGGCGAAGTCGGCAACAACAACAGCCCGCGAGATGTGTATTCGTAGCACTCCTGTTGAGCTTAACCCTCTGTTCCGATAAGGTAAGGGCAGCGCGAATACGAAGTTGAAATATGCAGTCTTAAATAACGAGCCACGACTCGGTCCACAACTCCACCTTAATCAAATAGGCGAATATGATAATCAATGGTTGCAACACATTCGGTTGCCAATCTAATGCCAGCCACAGATCTAATGGCAAACGAAACGCCACCAATCAACGGGAATCGGCACACTAAAGGAAATCATCCACTGGATTACCGTCTATTCGACTCACCAAAGGATGTGGGCCAGACAAAAGGTGAGATACGAAGGGTGTAACAACGAAGAAATGAAACTTGATAAAACACTGATGCATAGTGGTCCGCTCATGACACCTCAGTTAAAATGCAGATAATAATATTACCCACTCTAGGACGGTCGTATGGGAGCCAGCTTGAGTGGGGTCTACTCTGAAAACCAG
>NW_024102764.1:0-57704 GCF_013122585.1 Styela clava
TTAGTTTTGGTGTATATGCATTTATCCGCTTCTACGAAGCAAGCATTTTTGAGTGTCATTGTAGTCCGAGGGATAAACGTCTCTTAACGATATAAACAACATTGTTCTGCCAAAGTCTTTTTTCTTTTGCTGTTTTTTTACATTGACATTTGTAAAACCTTATTTCATTCGTTAGCCGCGATCTCCAAAACAGACGATGACCTAGAAAGCGGTATTTCGTTGAAATACCTGAAACCAGGGCTAATACGGAACAAATATCTCACAGACCAATGAAGTCTTAAATGAGGGTCTTACTAAAACTAGCTTTACAGTAATATTTTTAGTGGTCAACTCCTATAAATTTGTTCTGAAATTATTGCACCGAAAACGCCTACTATGATATCCCGCCCAGCATGAGATTTGGGAGCTCTGTGGCCACTTCATGTTTTCTTGCTAGCATGTTACAAAATTGTTATATGTATGCATACACGACCACGCTTTACTGTTGAAAATGAGTGTTGTCTCAAATCAGGTTTTGACATTTTCCCTAAAATCAATCTATAAAATTGAATACTATTGTCTGTATATATATAATAAATAAACTCACAGATCTTCGTTTCTAAGAAAATATGAAATTAAGATAATGAAACTATGCCATTTTTGTAACAACATGTTCATAGCCAAATGCCAGTTTTATTGAAGTATTGTTTCATTAGAAATGTCAGAACAAAACTATACATAGAAATCGTAAGTCATGTAAATATGTTGAATATTCGAAAGTGAAGAAGTTTTAAAATCATTATCGTGGCCAAAAAATGTTTTTTTGCTGTTTACACTATTTAGAGTGAATCGAACATATTCCAGCATATAGGGTCTGTTAAATATGATATTGCAATTTACAAACGACGTCATAGGTTACGGATTACATTTATTTTAATATCTCAATAAAGTTATCACTCACAAATTTGTGTCGAATGGGCGATCAATTTTGAGATAGAGTAGCTATGGACGTTTTACAAAATAGGAAATTTATCAATTATGATACAATAGTTAAACAACAAATCAAAGTAATGACGATAAACGAAATTTTACGATATCACGATCAAAATCAAATAGACTGCATTTGAGCTATTGAGTGGAGATACCTCAGCTTTGTCGGTTTCAGTTCCATATGAAAAACTTAACTGTCAACCTAACGGCAAGTTGTACATACTTTGATCTTTGGTGGGCCGTAAACTCCTACATGAGCATTTGCCGCAGTCAGTTTGTGGACCGCAATGTCTTATATACTCGGATGTTTGCATCGGAACATTCCTTGTAAGGCGTTGTGAAATCCTTCTACAGCGTTTGTTGTTCTTGGGGCCGAAGGCACCATTTCAATCTCTTTGGCATAGTTCCACAATCGAGGGGGAAATCTTGTTTCTCTTGACGTGAACCCACTTGAGGTCCACGAATGTAGGTAGATTCAAAATATTGCAAAAGTTGATTGCATTCGGGCAAATCTTGAAAGGTGTCGCCAAAGCAAGGGGAAGACTTCGGCAACCTCGTTAATGGGAACAAAAGCCAGAAGCTTGCCAAACTTCTAATTTCAGATTGAAAGAAGGTAAACATTCAAACTTCTCTTTAATCCGATAGAAACCAACTTTTCGAAATAGCTTGTGACAGGTGAAAATAACATTCTTTAAAATCGGCCAGAGGAAAATGTGCATGGAATGCATTGATAGCTGCTATTTCAAAAATCAACAATGATTTTGGTGGGGTTAGCATTTGGGAAAATGATTTCAACGCTTCCAACTTCTGAACGTATGTTTCTTGTCGCTTGTCTCGTAATAGGAAATATATATACGCATGGTGGATAGGATGCGCCCACTTTACAGTGAATTGTTATACAACTGGAAGGAAAATATCGGGCACCACATCAAATGTACCCGTCGCCAAGATATGGGTCACTATCTAGATGTGCAAGTAGTGATCGATCTCCAATGGCCATTATCCGATGACGATCCTCCGAGCCAGTGTCATGCAAAATGATATCTAAATATTCGCTCGGAAATATCAAAGCTTGCACTTGTAGGATTCGTACGTGAACAATTTTTCTGTCGCCTTACTCTGCGTATATTGGCCTCCAGAGTCGACTTGCCTGGCAAAGCGCATTACTACATCTGTTGATCTATTATTCAATACTTCACCTAAAATATATCTTGTCGATGTATTTGAGGGTGTTGATGCTGCTTCTTTTAATGTTGCACGGATGATCCCAACTTCAGTCTTAATGCTGTCGCCAGAATGACTGTGATATCCTAGTTCTTTTATTACATTTTCACCGATTGTAACAACAGTCGATTTACATCGAAATTTCCTAAACTGACGCCAGCGCCAATGAGTAGCATCTGAAACCCGATCATTTCGCTTACAATATTTCGTGGCCCTTTGTAAATCAGTAAGTCGTTTCCTCTTGTGGTCTTGGAAAATGTAGGCGCCATGTTTCCAACTTATTTTCGCAAGGGACTTGTCATCTTCGCAGCTGCAACGTCCTAAAGAAACAGTTTGGAATTGTCTGCGAGGGGAAAAGGGCATTGATGCGAGGAAAAACTTGCGCGGGATCGAACTAACACATCAATTAAAATCCTTGCTCCGCGCTCTTCAAGAGTCGTCGACCGTTCAAAGCACAAATCATACTCCCCAATTTTGGCTCGCATTCTACAGCGGAAACATTTTGTCCATTGAGTCTTATGATATCGACAATTGCGATGACAATGCAAGACGGAGTATAATATAAATATATAATATAATTAAATATATAGAAAATAGTTGTAATAAGCCTTCGAGTATATAATCGAGAATTCCATGGTGTTTTCGCAACGTATGCATTTGGACAAAAATCCTAAGTGTACCTTCCAATCCTATATACTATAGTATATAGCATGGAAGGATAAGGGTGTATATGTAAAGACGCATATATCCGTTAATGCAAATGCCCATGGGTGTAGATGTTCATGGGTGCAAATGTCTGTGGGTACAATTGTACGCGGGTGTAAATGTATGTAGGTTCAAATGTACGCGGGTTCAAATGTACGTGGGTTCAAATGTCCGTGGGTGCAATTGTACATGGGTTCAAATGTCCGCGGGTGCAAATGTTCGTGGGTTCAAATGTACATGGGTTCAAATGTCCGCGGGTGCAAATGTACATGGGTTCAAATGTACGCGGGGCAAACGTCCACGGGTTCAAATGTCCGCGGGTGCAAATGTACATGGGTTCAAATGTACGCGGGTGCAAACGTACACGGGTTCAAATGTCCGCGGGTTCAATCTATATGCGGTGCTAAAAATCCATGGGGTGGAAATGTATGGGTTTCAAATGTCCGTAGGTGCAAATGTCCATAGGTGCAATAGAATACAGGTGCAATTGTCCTGGTTCAAATTACGGTTCAGATGTACGGGTTCAAATGTACGTAGGTTCAAATGTGCTGTCACCTTTGCTTTCATATTGCATCAGTTTCTATGCCTCACAGAGATTATATTATATTCTTGAATTATCTTTTTGTGTCAATTTACGTTGTCTCAATTTTTAATTGATATTGAACTGTGGAGTTTTGCATTTCCAATAAAGTATTAGAATGTCCTTAATGCATTCTATTATCTTAAATATTCAGCAAATGTCTTCAATTAGACTTCTGTGGTAAGGATGATCGACTTGAACAACTTGTTAGATCACCTAATGGCCCCTTCTTCAAATAGATACTTTTTGTTATATTCTTTATACAAACTCGCCACAAGCTGGCGAACATTGAGATTTTCGTGGTAAATTATCACTAGCTATTTGGTCTTGCTGCAGATATTTTGCGAGCGTGAAAATTTCCGATTCTGCAGGCACATATATAACGCGAGTAATCGTACCATCGATATCTCTCTGCTTAGATTATTTTTAATTCTTCATCTTCTTGTGAATATATGCTTTATGACATCATAATGAGTGAGACAAAACATAATATAACATGTGTTCTTTTTATTCCAGAATCTAGAAAACAAGCGATACACTGAAAGGACAGCTCCATCTACCCTATTTCGACGAATGTGGAGTCTGAACAAGATATAAAACTCTTATGATGGAGAAGATCAACAAGATAAACAGAGAGGAAAAGGATAATAAAATATCTGAGTTCAGCTTTCTAATTAGTCTTCTTTGAACCTTTCGGGAAGCTGATAAAGAAAGCTTTTCATCCGTTTCATCGGTTTATCGGAGACTTTTGACAACCCGCCTAATATGCAAGGAATAATAAACTAAACGATTTATTATTGTTAATCACAAACAAAAAGACCCGGCTTCTTGTCTGTGCCTCAGCTTGATGTGACATAGAATTCGCCTTAGAACTGGTTCATTGGGAAGGTTATCTGCTAAAACAATAAACATAATCAGCACATAACATATTGACATAAAAGTATATACAGATTGAAATCATACATAATATAAGTATATGCATACCGTATGTTCTGATTCTTCACGCAATACAGCCATGCGAAGTATACTCCAAAGTAACTTTAATTCAGCTTGTATGACTAAAGTAGCAAATCTGCAGTGTTAGCCCACTATGCTAATTTGCTTATTATACAGTCCCAACCTGCAGTCGAGAATTGTGTTTTATTCGCAATTGAGAATAAGTTATAACTTTTTATACATACATATTGTATACTTTACTCTCACTCAAGAATACTACAACCAATAATGAACACCAAAACACCGACTTCCACCAAATACTAAGCCAGACTGAACCAAATAGTCTGATCCGCGCGCTTTCAATTTTGCAATTATCGAGATTGATTGCTAAACTATCAAAATACCACTTTGTTCCGTCAGATACGCCCACATTGGCTGCGTAATACGTCAAACGTCTTCATCGATAACATACCTCAGCCATTGTCAAGCGATGTTCCGCGGAACACTGGTGTTTCGTAAGGGGCATTCAGGTGTTTCTTGGTCCTGGCACTTTTTCTATTTGCAAGACCGTTAATTCCTGCCTGTTTTGAGAAACAATTGAAACGAGGTTCTGCCGCTGTCTATTTTTGCTTTTAATTAAAGTCACAGCAGAGTGCCCATGTCACTGTGCACAGAGCCATGGAGATGCAAATGACAAGATAATTTTTGATGGATTTTGCACCGATGATGGAATTGAGTTATAGAGAATAGAGATATATGATTGTATGTAGTTATGATTGAGTTATAAGCAGATAGCCAAAACTCGTCCAAACTTGATTTTCTGTTAGCCTAACTTATTGCGCACGTCAACATGGTGGAAGTTGGACAGCTTGTTTACAAATACATTATGACAAAACAGTGCAATTACGACGTGACAATCGCCCTTATTCAATCGTATGCAAATGCAGTAATATTACCAGTCTAATACTCAAGTTTTACAGGATTGCCCGTTGTATGCATGCCTTGGTGTATAACCAATAGCTCTTTTTCTAAAATTTGAAAAAGATCCGCGGCAGAACTGTTAATATCTTGCGCCACACTAGTGTGCCCCGGCATACAGTTTGAGAAACGCTGCTGTATTTGCACCGCAGGTGCGCGATAATTTCCGCTCATCACGGATGCTCAGTCAGCGCCTATGGCAATCGCCGTGGTTTCGACGATGGATGCAATAGCTGCAATTGTAGATGCATCCCCACCCTCCTTGAGGCGCACGAGCTCGTTGAAATGTTCCAGCGACTTCCCATCATGATCCACCGTCCGAAGACAAATCGCCCAGCATTGACTAGGATTTGTCGATCGTGATCAATTGCAACCTGACACTGGACGCAAATTCCAATCTGTTCCTGAACTTCTTCAGCCTTGCGCGATTTTTCAGCATTATCGGACTCTTCGATCTCATCATGGCCCCTGACCTATACGCCATTGTATGCGTACAAAATAATCGGTGAAATTTTAGAAGCATTTTTGAATATTCTCTGTTTAGGGAGACAACGGAAAATTGTTCAGCATCTTTTATACGCCTTTAACTTCCACTTCCTATAGTCTCCATAGTTTTATCTAGAGGTAGCCAACAGCAAGCATATGTTCTGCACTGCTATCGTGCTTCTCCAGTCCACGGTTAGTTTCCACAGGCTTCGATCACGAAGACAATCCGCCAAATGCAAATGCAGACTCCGACTTTTCCGTAGAAGTACTGACATTTTGGTAAGGGTAGAATATACTATCTGCGAGTACAATTATATTCCCTTTCTCTCTGTTTAGTTTTTTTAAATTTTATATATGCAACTGCTAATATATTGGCATTGGAGTGAAATAAAACATATAATCTGTGTTTTATTCCATTCCAAATACCTAGCGATACACACGAAAGAGCCACCGTTTAGCTAGATTCTCGGATACGTATATGAAGTCGAAGAAAGCTGTACCATTTTTTAAGTATGAGGCTTGGCTCCGTTTTAGCCTGACTATATAATCTATTCACGTATTTTCCCAATTTTTGACTTTACAAGATGAATGCTTCGTAACTCACTTTTTGTCCTGCCAATAACGCTTCTTTGGTTAGTGGTGTTGTATGACAGCTGACAGAATGTATGTCGTATGTTGCTATGGCGCGCGGGCCGTAATTTGCCATGTGAGATCTAGATTTTAGATTCCAAATTTTACTAGATTGTGAACAAAATATCTAGATCTAGCTACAATACACCTCCAGCGACAGCCCCAATGTAGGGTAGTAAGCTGTGAATATTAGACTTTGAAAAAATATATTTGAATGGTTAGTAAAATCGACTAACTTCCCTCTCATTTATTATCGTTTTCAATCACCTGAATTCGCTACACTATCGGTTCTGTATGACGACATAATGAAGAAGTCGGAACGAATAAATTTTAGTTTCATTCAAGATAAACAGCGATATCCAAACTAGAGATGTACCGATACCACTTTTGTCGCCGATACCGATACCGATCCGATACCAGCTAAAAACGCCGATACCGATACGCCGATACTACAGAAAGGCCGATATATTCCGATACCGATACTATGTAATTATTACTTAATTAAGGGTGTTGTGTACGGCAGACGGGTTAAAACAATGGTCTTTGAGCGTTGTTCTCAGTACACATCATTTCAGATCGAAAAAAAGATATATCACATAATATGAAACTAATGTTTGGTGTTTGCTTTAATTGATTAAGATAAATTATACAGTAACGCTAATAATCTCGGTGTTCAATTAGAAAACTCATAAGCCGGGATGTCCAATTTGAATTTAATGTTAATATCGCGACCTTCGAATATCGTTATTCGTGTTTAAAAGAATAACGAATAGCACCCACACATTCTTGCGCCGCCGTCCTACGTTCAAATTAAAAGCATTTTACAAATATTTTATTTCGTGGCTAATCGTAATCGTCGACGCAATAAGTCAAAGCCAACATGAAAGAATATCAATCAGCACCGACAAAAAGAAGGCCTACTTATAACCGTCGAGGATGTTTTTTTACTTCACTATTTTATAATATTTTACAATTGCTATCATATATTTTGAGACAGTCTAGGACTAGGCGGTCATGTCTATATATCTATAAAGAAATTGTGTAGTTAAACAAAATTAAAAATAATACCTGCGTAGAGGAATTATTGTGTCGGAATTTAGTTTATCAATGTCGACAGACTAAATGACACTCGTACTCGTACGACAAACAGTCAGAATTTATACCCGTGCCAAAAGTCTATGTGCCGTTAATAAGAACCCCAATTCCACTGTATGATTTAAAAATGGGCTCCCAGTTGGTTTTGTTATATGCTGTGTTGATATATTTCTTCGTTATTACTATGTAATATTAAGAATGTCAATATAAAAATTTGACAACGAAAGTAGCCAAATTGGTTGGGCTAGTTTGGCTGATAAATAGCTAAAAACAATCCTATGCTCTCGCGGAGGTGGGGACATGTATGGCTCATAGCTCACGATCTATCCAGACAAAAAATAAATTAAAAAGTAGTATTCCAACTAATCTTTTAAAACATTCTGGGCCATATCAAAAAGATAAATATATCGGAAATATCGGCCTTAATCTAACCGATACCGATACATAGCCGATACCGAAAAAATGGCCGATATTACCGATACCCGATACCGATACATCGGTACATCTCTAATCCAAACTAGCGACCGCTCGTCTACGCATTACCTCACAAGTGTGAAGTCCAAAAACATGGATTCCTACAAGGAGGAGAAGAAGTCCAAGAAGATATACACTACAGAGAACAAACTTACAATAAAAGATGTGAGTTTAGCTTTTTTATTTAGGCCGTAACTTCCTGTACGCTGATAAGGGAGAAATTTATTGCTTTCACACAACGATAGTAATGTTTCGTTTGTTTTAGAATCGCTCAATACTTGAATACAAACTCATATCTGCAGGTTAGCATATATATCCTTCAAGTGCAATATCTTAGATATGTTTTATTTCAGACTATTTTGAAATCAGGAATTTTTATTCGTATTTTATTGCAAATTGTCACCATTGATTTCCTTTATCATATAATTATATTATGTTACGACTTAGCGACGAAATTATTAATTCGTTTAAACTAGTGCATATTTGAATTATTTTGATTTATTCCAAACACCTTACGGTTATATGGTACTATCCACTCAATCGCATTACTGTGCAGAGATAATTTAATCCTGGGAAGTTGTTTTCGTTCGAACCAAAGGCTACGAGGCCAGCCTACATTGAACGCTAACAAAAACAGTAGTCGAGGCTTCTATCGCAAACTTGAAAATATATTTCTCTCCCAAAACCTATCCGTTTCTCAACGTACTTCGAGTTTGTAGACAGCAAATAATGTGCTAAGCTTATAACAAAACAGAAAAAAAATGAACGGATTTTTAATAAGATTTTTTTTTCTCCAAAAATGATAAGAAAACATATTATTTATTATTTCAGATCACGACTAACCCAATATAAGTATACTATGAACATCGTAGAACAATTGTATTAAGATAAGAATTCAATATAGCATTATATTATATAAAAGTTCGATACATTACCAAAAAAATATTTCACAATGGCTAACTGCTATAACCATTCATAGAAATCCTATTGAGCTGGGCCATTCCACTACCCAATACGAAATTATTCTCACCAATTTACAGCAAATGTATGATAAAGTTTCATATTGGATTGCGTTTCTAGATTAAAATCAAAGTCATTCCAAGCAACCTTGCAAGGTCTTAGTGATAGACTATTGCACCTGGAACAACATCCCACTATTAGTCAAACGTATTTTTTTTTATTCAATTTCACTAAAAGGAATAACAGTATTATGGAACGAGTGGCGTTAGTCAGATTCATAGAATCCATGTCGAAGAGAGCAGTCAAATCATCAGAGTCAGTGACTGTTGTTGCCTAATGTAATGGCTGATCAACTCAATCGCAAATCAGTGGTTGTAGACCTTTGAAAACACGTCCACGAAATAAGTCATGTCCCAAATCAAAACGATTTATTCCCAGAATTTCGTACCACGAGTTTCTGTCCCAATAGCATTAAAATTAGAATCGGTATAATTTCTTGATAAACAGTCAACACGATGATACTTGAATAGGAATCGAGAGGGTTATCTCCTGAAACAATAAACTTAATCATTTATATATCATTTTTCATTTATATATTTCCGTTCAATCATTTTTAAGTACACATTACGGAACTTCGGTTCTGATTTTCACAATGTCTTCGATAGTCATAGGATCAAGTATAGGGCAGCCTATAATTTGAGAATTTTGTAACACAAATCATGTCATTTCGAAGTTATGGTGAGTTTCAAAAATTGGTATTCAAGTCACTTCTCGATTTACTACAAGAACTTTGTACGCTCTTCGTGTTTTGGTAAGTCCTACAGACTCAAGAACTAAAAATTAGGATATTTTCAAACACTGATCAGTTAACTCCGGTCAATTGATGTAGATTATTCATAAATTATGGGCCATAGGCTTATAAAAGCTTTTTTAATATTCGTTATAAGGTTAGCACACAGTACACAGAAGGTCATCAAACTTATCTTGTTATTTAAATATTTAAATTATATTCTTGAATACCTTCTTGTGTCAATTTACGCTGTCTCAATTTATAATTGATATTGATATTTTGCATTTGTTATAAAGTACTAGAACGTTGTTAATACATCCCATTATAATAAATATTCAGCAAATTTCTTTGCTTAGACTTCTTTCGTACGAATTATCGACTTGAACTATTTGCTAGCTCACCTAATGACCCTCTCTTCAAATAGATACTTTTTGTGATATTGTTTATACAAACTCTCTTGAAGCAAGCGAACACAAAAGTTTTTCGAGGTAAATTATCATAAGCTATTTGGTCTTGCTGCAGATATTTTGCGAGCGTGAAAATTCTGATTATACGGTCATTTATCAAACGAGTAATCCTACTATCGCTATCTCTCTGTTTCAATTTTTTTATTTTTTATCTATCTTCACCTGCTTGTGAATTTATTCTTTATGACATCATAACGAGAATATCGGTCAGAGACCGAAGACTTATCGATCGAAAGTTAGGGGATCCCCAAAGCAGCGCTCTTACTCCATAGTGACACCTTGTGTCCCATCACTAATTAATTCTGATTAATAACTCGCTAATTATACGACATAATTCGCCCAAAATCAATAGGCTTCTGGTCCGAGATATGATGAATGCACATGCAAAATCTGGAGCAGATTTAATCTCGCTTTCGTGAGATATCGCGTGCATCTAACAGACAGGCAGACAGACAAATACCTATCAACATACTTACCGATTAAAATCGATAAGTAATGAGTGGAACAAACATAATATAACCTTTTTTTTATTCTAGAATCTAAAAACAAGCGATACACTGAAAGCACAGCTCACCTACCCGCATTTCCGACAAATGTGGAGTCTGAAAAAGACACCAAATCTCTTATGACGAAGAAGATCAACAAGATAAACAGAGAGAAAAAGTATAATAAAAGATGTGAGTTCAGCATTCTAATTAGTCTATTTTGTAACTTTCGGGAAGCCGATAAAGAAAGTTTTTTATCGGTTTATCGGAGACATTTGACAACGCGTTCAATATGCAAGGGCTACTAAACTAAACGATTTATTATTATTAATTACAAGCAAAATGGCCCGGCTTCTTGTCTGTGTCTCAGCTTGGATGTCCCAATACAATTCAACATAGAACCGTTGCAATTTTTTGAAAATAGGACAACAAGATGATACACCAAATTGAATCTGGAGAGTTATCTGCTAAAACAATAAACATAATAAGCAACATATTGGCATAAAATCATATACAGATTAAAATCATACAATATATAAAGTATATAGATACCGTATATGTTCTGAGTCTTCACGCACTACAATTAGCGAAGTATACTCCAAAGTAACTTTAATTCAGCTTGTATGACTAAATTAGCAAACCTGCAGTGTTAGCCTACTATGCTAATTTGCTTATTATACAGTCTCAACCTGCAGCCAAAACTTGTTTTTCATTCGCAATTGAGAACGTTTATGTTGACCTCAAGTTATATTTTTGATACATACTGTTATTTCTTTCGGCTAACTCACGAATACTACAATCATTGGACACAAAAACACTGATTTACAACAAATACTAAGCCAGACTGAACCAAGTCGTCTGATCAGCGCGCTTCCAATTTAGCAATTATCGAGATTGATTGCAAAACTATGGACATACCACTTTGTTCCGTCAGATACGACCACATTGGCTGCCTAACACGTCAAATATCTTCATAAATAATATATGTCAGCGATTGTTAAGCGATGTTCCGCGGAGCACTGGTGTTCCGTGATAGGCATTCAGGTGTTTCTTGGTCTTGATGCCTTTCTATTTGCCAGACCAGTAAATTTCCGTTCAGGTAGATGCAACCATGAGAGTCTCACAAGAATACTTTCTTTCTTGCGCTTCTCCAAGATTCGCTAGATACGCCCACATTGTCTGCGTGAAAACGTCAAACGTCATCGCAAATAACATATGTCAGTGATTATCAACCGATATTTCGCGTAACACTGATGTTCCGCGCCATGCGTTCGTGTATTTCGTGGGGTTAACGCTTTCCTATTTGCATGACCGTTAATTGCCGTTAAAGCATATATGTAGTCATGAGAGGCCCACCAGGGTACTTTCGTTTTTGCGCAATATATAAAAGATATCTCCGTTGTTTCCACTAAAAATTTGTTTGAAGCGTCTTAGCGATTACGTACTGGCCGGCAGTGACCGTTTTGATGTAATGTACCATAACTAAAATAAGTCCGTGGGCATCACAAAGTTGCGTGCAACACGAGAGGATGCTTATCCCTGTATTTGCCATTGCAGGGTCCGCGTTAATATCCCGTTTCATATACCGGTGCTCCGTCAGCGCCTATGGCAACCGCCTGGGGTTTCGGCGATTGGAATTTGACAATGAACATTTTGACTTGAAAACAATATAATTTGAATGGTTTAGTTAAAATCGACTAATCTTTCACTTCTCATGTATCAATCGTTTCAATTCAACTGAATTTGCTATACTATTTGGTTCTGTATATGGCGACATAATGAACAAACAGAACGGACATAAATTTTGTTATTTTCATTTCAAGATAAACAAGCAATATTCAAACTAGCCAACCGTCGCTTTAACCGGCATACCGTCACATGCTTGGAAGTCCAATAACCTAAATTCCTACAAGGAGGAGAAGTGAGGCCAGCAAAATTATTACACTATGCAGAGTAACAAAACTTACAAGAAAAGATGTGAGTTTAGCTTTTTTATTTAGACCGTAACTTCCTGTACGCTGATGCGGGAGAAATTTAATGCTTCCACACAACGATAGTAAAGTTTCGTTTGTTTTAGAATCACTCAATGCTTGATCACAAGGTCATATCTGTAGGTTAGTATATATATCTTTCAAGTGCAATATCTTAGATATGTTTTGTTTCAGACTATTTTGAAATCAGGAATTTTCATTCGTATTTTATTGCAAATTGTCACCATTGATTTCCTTTATCATATATTTATATTATGTTACGACTTAGCGACGAACTTATGTACGAAGTTATTATTCCGTTTAAACTAATATGCGAAAATAATTTAATCCTGGGAAGTTGTTTTTGTTCGAACCAAAGGCTACGAGGCCAGCCTACATTAAACTCTAACAAAAACAGTAGTCGAGGCTTCTATCGCAAACTTGAAAATATATTTCTCTCCCAAAACCTATCCGTTCCTCAACGTACTTCGAGTTTGTAGACAGCAAATAATGTGCCAAGCCTATAACAAAATAGAAAATAATGAATAGATTTGATAAAAAAAAAATGTTTGCCAAAAATGATAAGAAAACTCAATAAATAATATTTCAGATCACCGCTAACCCAATATAAGTATATTATGAACATCGTAGAACAACTTTATTAAGATAAGAATTCAATATAGCATTTTATTATATAAAAGTTCAAAAGATTTCTAAAAAAACATTTGACAATTCATAGAAATCCTATTTGAGCTGGGCCATTCCACTACCCAATACGAAGTTATTCTCGCCAACTCACAGTAAATGTATGGTAAACTTTCGTATTGGATTGCGTTTCTACATTAAAATCAATATCATTCCAGGCAACCTTGCAAGGTCTCAGTGATAGACTATTGCACCTCGAACAACATCCCAGTATTATTAGTCAAAGGTATTTTTTTAAATTCAATTCCATTAAAAATGCGTCACTAAGCAGGGATAACAGTATTATTGAACGAGTGGCGTTAGTCAGATTCAGAGAATCCATGTCGAAGAGAGCAGTCAAATCATCAGAGTCAGTCAGTGACTGTTGTTGCCTAATGTAATGGCTGATCAACTCAAACCCAAATCAGTGGTTGTAGACCTTAGAAAACAAGCCCAAGAAATAAATTATGTGCCAAACCTAAACGATTTATTCCCATAATCTCGTACCTTGAGATTCTGTCCCAATGGCATTAAAATTAGAATCGGTGTAATTTGTTGATAAACAGTCAACAAGATGATACTTGAATAGGAATCGGGAGAGTTATCTCCTGAAACAATAAACTTAATCATTTATATATCATTTTTCATTTACATATTTCCATTCAATCATTTTTAAGTACACATTACGAAACTGCGGTTCTGTTTTTTCCCAATGTCTTCAACAGTCATAGGATCGAATATAGGGCAACCTATAATTTAATAAGTTTGTAACACAAATCATGTCATTTCGAAGTTATGGTGAGTTTCAATAATTGTTATTCGAGTCACTTCTCGATTTACTACAAGAACTCTGTACGATCTTCGTGTTTTGGTAAGTCCTACAGACTCAAGAACTAAAAATTAGGATATTTTCAAACACTGATCAGTTTACTCCCGCCAATTGATGTGGATTATTCATGAATTATGGGCCATAGGCTTATAAAAGTTTTTTTTTAATATTTGTTATAAGGTTATCACACAGTACACAGAAGGTTAAACTTATCTTGGTAAATAAATATGATTTGCTTTTCAATTGCATCAGTTTCTATGCCTCACAGAGATTAGATTATATTCTTTAATTATCTTTTTGTGTCAATTTACGTTGTTTCAATTTTTAATTGATATTGAACTGTGGAGTTTTGCATTTCCATTAAAGTATTAGAATGTCCTTAATGCATTCTATTATCTTAAATATTCAGCAAATGTCTTCAATTAGACTTCTGTGGTAAGAATGATCGACTTGAACAACTTGTTAGATCACCTAATGGCCCCTTCTTCAAATAGATACTTTTTGTTATATTCTTTATACAAACTCGCCACAAGCTGGCGAACATTGAGATTTTCGTGGTAAATTATCACTAGCTATTTGGTCTTGCTGCAGATATTTTGCGAGCGTGAAAATTTCCGATTCTACAGGCACATATATATTGCGAGTAATCGTGCCATCGATATCTCTCTGCTTACATTATTTTCAATTCTCTTCTTGTGAATTATGCTTTATGACATCATAATGAGTGAGACAAAACTTAATATAACATGTGTTCTTTTTATTCCAGAATCTAGAAAACAAGCGATACACTGAAAGGACAGCTCCATCCACCCTATTTCGACGAATGTGGAGTCTGAACAAGATATAAAACTCTTATCATAGAGAAGATCAACAAGATAAACAGAGAGGAAAAGGATAATAAGATATGTGAGTTCAGCTTTCTAATTAGTCTTCTTTGAACCTTTCGGGAAGCTGATAAAGAAAGCTTTTCATCCGTTTCATCGGTTTATCGGAGACTTTTGACAACCCGCCTAATATGCAAGGAATGATAAACTAAACGATTTATTATTGTTAATCACAAACAAAATGACCCGGTTTTTTGTCTGTGCCTCAGCTTGATGTGACATAGAATTCGCCTTAGAACTAGTTCATTGAGAAGGTTATCTGCTAAAACAATAAACATAATCAGCACATAACATATTGGCATAAAATCATATACAGATTAAAATCATACAATATATAAAGTATATATATAGATACCGTATATGTTCTGAGTCTTCACGCACTACAATTAGCGAAGTATACTCCAAAGCAGTGGTCGGCAACCTTTTTCAAGTGACGGACCGGTAAAGCCTGATCAAAATTTTGGCGGACCACCTTTATACAAACGAACTAAGCCTATGCAATAAATTATACGCATTAAGAAATTTACTAAAAACGACGGTGATGCTATTTAATGCGATATCTGTATTTGTTTGATGGCCATTAACTGCTCCCATATTCGAGACATTGACACACGTAACGTGTTTCTTACATCTAACCTACTTCAATATTATATGGTTTTTGTAGTTATCAATATTGAAAACCAGGCCTCACTTTAAAATTTCGGGTTAACATTTTGTTGGGGAGATCTTATTCGGACTGATGAGAGACATTCGTGTACGGGCGTAGAGAAAACAATTGACCCAGCATTATTGCGACATACTGATATGACAATTGTTTATGAAGTCAGACATGCTGCTCAATAGTGTTGTGCGGTGGTCGGCAAACTTCATGTCCTTGCGGGCCAAATTTACACATTTCCGGTAGCGCGCGGGCCGCAGTATTTCCGCCTTCGATATATTAAACTTCAAATTATGGCGCATTCGCATTGCTGTGTTAAAAGCCTGTCCCAATGAGATGTGTATGTGGCGTTTTTTGAATATATTATTCAACGATACATTGTTTTTATTTACTAATTATCAATGTGAAAGATGATGTTTTTATGGCAACTCGTCTTCCAAATGATAATCTGACAAGCGAGTACGAAATTTAATCTAAGTGTAATGCATTTCAGATACAGCTGCTCAAGGCCATATGTTCTTCCGAACGTGCACATTACATGTTTTAAACGGTCGCACAGCTGTGGCGCAGTCCCTGGTCTCGGAGCCGAATTTTCGACGACTCGTTTCATAACGAGTTTAGTTAAAACATTGAAACCCTTACCATCTGCAATGCTGACTGGGCATATCGAGCAAACCGGTTTTGTAATGCCCAAGAAAGAAAAATATTTTTCCGTTCAAGCACTTTGAAATGCTCGATCCTTTGTCGCTCCGTTTCTCCGACATTTTTAAATTTTAAAAATCGAAATTAACTCGAACGACATACAACTGACGCTACTTGTTACATAAGAAGCGCCGTGCAGCAGCACTTGTCACCACATACATCCGTGTAGAGACAATAATAAATTGGGATCAATTTTTGTTTTGTCGGGTCGTTCGAGAGCCGCAACAAATTAGCTCGCGGGCCGCATTTGGCCCGCAGTTTGCCAACTCTTACTGTTGTGTTTGTCTGGTTTACTGTTGAGTGCTGTTTTTCAGTTGTATGGCTTGTGGTTAGATTGTAGAGGTTTTATTACGGCCTTGTCTATTTTTGTGTCACCCCTCTGCGGACCGGCAGTAACCTTTTCGCGGACCGGCAATGGGCCGCGGCCCGGTGGTTGCCGACCACTGCTCCAAAGTATCTTTAATTCAGCTTGTATGACTAAATTAGCAAACTTGCAGTGTCAGCCTACTATGCTAATTTGCTTATTATACAGTCTCAACCAGCAGTCGAGAATTGTGTTTTATTCGCAATTGAGAATAGGTTTTAACTTTTATACATACATATTGTATACTTTCCTCTCACCCAAGAATACTACAACCAATACTGAACACCAAAACACTGACTTACACCAAATACTAAGCCAGACTGAACCAAATAGTCTGATCCGCGCGCTTTCAATTTTGCAATTATCGAGATTGATTGCTAAACTATCAAAATACCACTTTGTTCCGTCAGATACGCCCACATTGGCTGCGTAATACGTCAAACGTCTTCATCGATAACATACCTCAGCCATTGTCAAGCGATGTTCCGCGGAACACTGGTGTTTCGTGAGGGGCATTCAGGTGTTTCTTGGTCTTGGCACCTTTCTATTCGCAATACCGTTAATTCCTGCCTGTTTTGAGAAACAATTGAAACGAGGTTCTGCCGCTGTCTATGCTGTTTACAAATACATTATGACATAACAGTGCAATTACGACGTGACAATCGCCCTTATTCAAAAATATGCAAATGCAGTAATATTACCAGTCTAACACTCAAGTTTTACAGGATTGCCCGTTGTATGCATGCCTTGGTGTATAACCAATAGCTCTTTTTCTAAAATTTGAAAAAGATCCGCGGCAGAACTGATAATATCTTGCGCCACACTAGTGTGCCCCGGCATACAGTTTGAGAAACGCTGCTGTATTTGCACCGCAGTTGCGCGATAATTTCCGCTCATCACGGATGCTCAGTCAGCGCCTATGGCAATCGCCGTGGTTTCGACGATGGATGCAATAGCTGCAATTGTAGATGCATCCCCACTCTCCTTGAGGCGCACGAGCTCGTTGAAATGTTCCAGCGACTTCCCATCATGATCCACCGTCCGAAGACAAATCGCCCAGCATTGACTAGGATTTGTCGATCGTGATCGATTGCAACCTGACACTGGACGCAAATTCCAATCTGTTCATGAACTTCTTCAGCCATAGCTCAGACTCTTTCCTTGTGCGATTTTTCAGCATTATCGGACTCTTCGATCTCATCATGGCCCCTGACCTATACTCCATTGTATGCGTACAAAATAATCGGTGAAATTTCAGAAGCATTTTTGAATATTCTCTGTTTAGGGAGACAACGGAAAATTGTTCAGCATGTTTTATACGCCTTTAACTTCCACTTCCTATAGTCTCCATAGTTTTATCTAGCGGCAGCCAACAGCATATGATCTGCAGTGCTATCGCGCTTCTCCAGTCCACGGTTAGTTTCCACAGGCTTCGATCACGAAGACAATCCGCCAAATGCAAATGCAGACTCCGACTTTTCCGTACAAGTACTGAAATTTTGGTAAGGGTAGAATATACTATCTACGAGTACAGTTATATTCCCTTTCTCTCTGTTTAGTTTTTTTTTGTTTTATATATCCAACTGCAACTGCTAATATATTGGCATTGGAGTGAAATAAAAGATATAATCTGTGTTTTATTCCATTCCAAATACCTAGCGATACACACGAAAGAGCCACCGTTTAGCTAGATTCTCGGATACGTATATGAAGTCGAAGAAAGCTGTACCATTTTTTAATATGAGGCTTGGCTCCGTTTTAGCCTGACTATATAATCTATTCACGTATTTTCCCAATTTTTGACTTTACAAGATGAATGCTTCGTAACTCACTTTTTGTCCCGCCAATAATGCTTCTTAGGTTAGTGGTGTTGTATGACAGCTGACAGAATGTATGTCGTATGTTGCTATGGCGCGCGGGCCTTAATTTGCCATGTGAGATCTAGATGGTATGGCAACCCGGTAGCACTTTAGTGCGTATGCACAGTATAGATCAAAAGTCTTTGCACAGAAGACAAAAAGCTAGAAGTACTCTCTGGGAGCACTCGTAAATCACTATTATCTGAAGAACCGACGGGCCGATCGGGACGAAACTTGGCATGTAGCGGGGGACACTTACCAAATGAACACAGAAAATTTTTGGGAGCGATCGGGCCAAAGGAAGTGGGCCAAAACGGTATTTTAGTGGCCCGAAGCTGCTGATTGGTCAATCGGCTGTCCATCAAGTCACGCAAGAGTGAGTTTGGGGTTTAGAGGCCGTTTAGCACCGTTTCCGGGGCCGGAAAGCGTTTGGCCGAGTATTGGGAACTTTTCCAAGTATAATTAGGGGGTGGGGGCAGTGCCACCACCCCCCCAGTGGTGAGAAAACGTGTGGAAAGCCACGCCCACTTAGGTAATATGGTTTTTGGTCTATTAGGAGCACTTGGAATTGGTTTTGGGGAAAAGTGATGCCTACATCTCAAAGGGACTAATATATAGCGTATTTCACCACCTGAATCTTGGGACTTCCCCCTCCCAATCGACCTCCAGTGGCGTAAGATGGTTGCGAACCTAAAAATGAAGCTATCGAGAAATAAAATAGATAGGTATGTTGGGAAAATTTAGTTTAATGCTTTTTTCAAGAAATTTTTTTTCTCATACTCCCCAGTCATGGTCTAGTGATTTTGGCTTATTGCAGGCCTCTGAAAAGACCTATTAAGAAAGTAAAGGCATGGGCATGTTAAGAAAAATTATTTGAATCTATTTTGGAAGAAATTTTATTTCCTCATCTCCTCAGTCACGCTCCAGTGATTTTACGTTATATCTCGAGAATGGTAGAAGGTAGAGGTACCATATTTGGGTCATACAAGGTAGTTGAGGTCTAGTTTATGTCAAAAAAAAAGTCGTCACGGTTGAGTGATCACGGACCTTAAAATTTGAAAAATTCGACTCCGGTTAGGGGTGATCAGTTCATTACAGGGTATTTGAACTGCTTAATGTACTAGAGGGGTCGGGGGCACAGCGCCGGACGAATTTCCGCCATTCCCCAAAAATTGACAGAAATCGACTCCCATTAGGAATGATAAGGTTATGACGTATTATTTAAAATACCTAATGAACTGAAGTGGCTGGGAGCAGCGCGCCGGACGAATTTCCGCCATTCATTCTCGCTCTTGCGTTGAGTTGGGTAGCATTTCCATCGTCTTTTTCAAGTTATTACTACTCCAGTTGTAGTTGAGCACTAGCTTGCATGACGTTGTCAAATAGTTACCGTGCGGTAACTTCAAGTAAGGCTGGACCTAATCACTATTCCCGTGCTAAAATGAACGTGGAAAACATTTTACAAGTCACGTTCACTTTCGTACTGCTTAAATGCAATTCGCTTGCTAACAGCCAACCTCAGGGTAGCTGTCTAGTAATCTTGTATATATGTTTTAATATTATGTACTTGATCTATATTCTGCAATATAGAATTTATTATTTAAGACATCATAAATGTAGAAGTCATTTTGTTGAGTAAATTGAATAGATTTCACAACTTCTGGGAAATTATTGTATTGCATTGACAGGTAAATTGTTAAAACATGGTAATTCAAAAGCTTTGTAACTCTAGACAAAAAAGAAGTGTAATGCACTAATGTAATTTAAAATATTTGTACTCATTAAAACAAGTAAACGTTGATGTTACCATTTCATTACTGCAATAGGTGAAGCAACGCCGCGTCATCATTTGGGCCTTTTAGTAATGTAAGATTAAGAACACTGATTGCGAAAGTTGTACTGGTTTAGTTTGCCCTTTCTCCCACGACCTATCTGACGTGGATTGTATAGCATTGACAAAAATATTTGTCCGGCCCGTTTCAATACAATTTGAGTGATAAATGGCCAGCGGTCAAAAAAGTTTGGTTACTCCTGAAATCTAGTTTAACACCGAGATTACTAGCGTCAGTGCTCAATGCATCTGAATCAATTAACGCATTTGAATCCGAAGTAACTAGTTTTCAAAACATTGGTTCACTTTCATGTTAGGAAAGGGAAGAAAACTTAGATGATGACTGAAATAATATATAATTAAAGGCACTAAATGACATTCAATTCAATCTGTAAAAAGATAACAACTCATGATATAAAGGTGTAAATTAGTGAATATGAAATAACTGCAACTAGGTCAGTTTCGGCAGAAAAGCCCGTACGTTACGGTAACAAGAAATTCTAAATGAATCTAAATGTACGATGAACCAGATAGATAAATTTTGGGAATTCAACATTCCCGGTTTTAATAATTTCAGAAAAGGGAAATTTTAAATTGTACATGAAAAACATAAACTTCAAAATAAAATAGTAATAGAAATAAAAAGAAAGGTTAATTCAAAAGACTTTGTAACTCAAGAGAAAAAAAAATGCAAAAATTAATGCAGAAATGTACTTTAAAATATTTGTAATCATTAAACCAAGTAAACGTTAATGTTACCATTTCATTACTGCAATAGGTTAAGCAACGCCGCGTCGGCATTTGGGCATTTTAGTAATGTAAGATTAAGAACACTGATTGCAAAAGTTGTACTGTTTTAGTTTGCCCTTTCTCCCATGACCTACCTGACGTAGGTGACCCTAACAGAAATAAAAACTCCAGTCAGCACAGTTCGTGGGTTCACTAAGGGACTAAAGCCTACCTGCCACGACAAGGCAACAGTACTATAAGTAGGAAAAATATTTGTTTTTATCGGTGTCTGACGTATCGTAATTATTAATTTAAATATTAAAAAAGCATATTGAGAGTAATCATGTTACAGTGTTTTCAGTCGCTACAATTCCATTATTGTCATTCAGTCGAAGTTTTCCCAATCTTTCAACAACGAGATTGTCATAATAATACATCCTGTTTTCAAAGTCAATATTTCCTTTAACTAAATTTGACATAAAAGATAGCACGGTTTCAGGCGTAGAATTCCTTTGGACATGAAGATGTATTGTTCTTTCGACGTGTCTACGCTGCCTTTCCGCATCGAGTTCAGTAAGATCGTCCGAAAATCCGTAAATTATAGCAAGCGGAACCCAAGGCATGTAATGGCCTTGACTGGTAAAAGTAGTACCATTGCCTGAGTTGTGTTCTGCGATTCTGCGTTTGATATTGCGTCCCGTCTGTCCTAAATATGAAACGTTCGGGAAAGGTAGAGAAATGAGAAGATATACTACGCCGGACTTAAAAGCTGGTATTTCTCTTGCACTGAAGGAATAAGGGTAGTTGTAATCTCGTATTGAAGTGGATTGGGAAGTTGAATTTGATAGTAGTCTTTCATTGATATGTGTAGTCCAATAATCTTCGGTGTGTAATATTTCAGTCAGAGTACTCATTGTTATGGAACGGTTGCCAACAAAAAATAGACAAGACAAAGTTGGAACTCTCGATAGGAGAACAAGGAGTTGCGACTTTTCCCAGAGACGTAGATGACGCTTTTGTCGCTCTTCATTATTTATTTCCGTGGCGACTAGTTGACACGTTTCTCCCATAACCCGATGGATAGTATTCGCCTTATAAAATCTAATAGGTAACTGCAATCGTCTCGCATGTGTCAATCCGCTTAGCAGAACATCCGACGTATACCTGGGCTTCAGTATAAAAACTTTCCAATTAGAATCGATATTAGAAAAACAGCGTTCTCCTGGTGGAACTAGTTTAACTCGAACGGAAACTTCTGTGTTAACATCATTCGTCTCTTCAAAGTTTTCAACAACGCATAGCTGACCTTGCGAAAACTTGGTAGTTCCAAAATTATTGTTATATGTCAATCTTAGCACGGAGCCCTTGAACAGGAAAATTTCTTTGGGTTCTAAAACTTGGCGGGTTATTTGATTGCTTTGTATTGTGGTAGCTGTTCCCCAGGTAACACCGTCGTACACTTCATCGATAGCAACAAACTTTTTCAATTCCACATTAGGGTCGTCCGATTTACTCCTCAAAAATTCAGCAATGGCCATCTGTTCCGCTTTACGAGTCGACACAATCCGCATTGCTTCTTCTGGAACGTCATTCCATTTTTCCACAAAATTGCACGAAACACTTAGAATACTAACGACATCTCGAATTTGTTCTTCCTGTAGAGAAGTCTGTCGGATCAATGTTATTATTTTCTGAAGATGTACGTCACTCGCTGATCTTACAAAATGTTTCAGATGTATGGAATTGAAAGATGCCGTGAAGTGAATGGATGTCCAGAATGGGGCGCCCTGCGGAGGTGGAAGTTGGCAAGGATCGCCATTCGCTATTACGAACTTGTGTCCGAACGATTCATCGGAAGACATGATATCTTTCATACACCTGTCCAACATTGAATACATTTCCGCTGAGATGAGACCAATTTCTTCAAAGATGAAAATATCTGCTCTTTGTAACAAAACCATTTTCTTTCCGTATTTGCGTAAACCCTGCATCATGTGGCAATAAGTCCTGTCCGGTGATTTGTTGTATTTATCAGTAACTGGTATTGGAAAAGCTTGATGAATATGTATACCGCCAAGGGAGCGTGCTCGTTCGGAGGTCAAAGAGAGAAGCGTCACTCGAAATCCCAGGCACATTGCGACGAACGCAGCAAGCTGGATCAAAAACGTTTTGCCTGCACCTGGTGGTCCTACAATACAAGGAAATCTCTTGGCTGATGTATGTGGTTTGGGGCTCATGTAGGCTCGCAATGCATTAATCGTAGTCATGAAAGTGTCCATCTGTTCCAAATAGCTCTCTTTAGATTGATGATCCGATCTTGGTATTAAAGACGTAGAGGTAGGTCCCAATACATCTGTAATCCAATGTTGAAGTGGTTGTTCTAAATTGGCGTTGAAAACTTCCTCCACCGTCGGAAGGTTTGCTACACCGGCGAAAACTAAGGCGTTGCGTATTGATTCGATTAAGGTTCTTCTCCGAACGTTTTCTATAGTTGTTATTTCTTCATCAGCAGCTATTCGTATCGCTAACTCAGAAATAGGAGGTGTTGATGAAATTATTTCACCGGAACCGCAGACAATTTCCGTTATAATTTCGTCAGCTAATTTTGTTAGTCGTTCCAATTTTCTTCTAGTGATCGGAAGATGGAGACCTTCAGCATTCATATATAGTTTAAAAATGAAATTTGCATCTTGCTGGTTATAATCTGCTTTTCTTGGGAGAAGTCCAGCGCGTACAAAAACTTCTCGGAAAGAATTTGTGCCGCGAAACAAATCAAATTCCGAATCATAACAACCAAGAGTGATAATTAGATGGTAAAGGAAGTTGATCTTCTTATCGGGATATATGTACGAGTTAACAGCAACGGTTTCTTTGGTAGTTATGTCGTGAACAAAAATTTTCGATAAATGTTGGGTGTCGGTACTCTTTTCCAGTGAAAGACGTTTAAGAAGATCTGTGAGAAAGTTACGACTGGGCATATGGTGATCATCGAAATGTTCTGAAGTCTGCTCTTTATCCGTTAAGAAGTGTCCTAATTTGTGGATCCCAGATCTTCTTATTCTCACTTCATATCCACATGCATCGTAGAAAGGGCCGGACATTGGATCTAAAGGTAAATGAAAGTTAGATTCTAAAGCTCGGCGACCTGTGTAGATGAAAATTTCATGGTACAATAATAATTTATTGACAGACAACAGTTCTGGTGGTCGAATGTTATATCTTTCCGTATTGGAATAATTAAAATCTGAATTCAAGTACTCACGCGCATGCAACTGTTGATTAACAGTGAAGCGTCGCCAATGGGGAACGTTATCAGCTAATCTACAGTCGACAAAGGTTGATCGACCACCTGTCATGCCATAAGTACGATGCTGTCCGGCAGCTTTATTAAATTTGACTTTCCAAACACGATATTCAGGAGGATTAGTGTTTACATGTATAAAATCAGCTGTTGAGGTTGTGTAATTGGCGTCGTTGATGAAAGTATTCATCTCATAATATCCTATTTCAGTCACAGCTAAACCTTTTAATTTATCATTATTATTTGATTTGTTATGAAGTAGCTGTTGACCAGAAATTTTAACGTGATCTAATCCACCATCAATAACTTGTATATTACCTTTATCGAGTCCTTTCATATACTTACCACCACTGTGGCTCTCTTTACCTACGTGGTATTTTATTAAATACGATGTTGCGAATCGACGATCACAAGCTGTACAATTAAAACTAGATCCCAATGCGCATTGCAGTAAAGGTATTGTTGGTAGAAATGTCGGCGGACGCGTAGTTGGGTAGTGGTATCTTCCTCCCCGTAATCTCGGATCAGTCATGATCAATCTGGTGGACAGTGAACCATCTGGTTGTTGGCATTCAGTGGTGTTGGCAAATCCGATTTTTCGCATTCGTTCCATCATGTCGGGACAATAAAGATCAAGTTTCTCCTGAAAAAAGTACTTAGAACTGGTTGGGTGCTTAGGAACTCTACATACTACCTCTCCTTTGTCGTTTTTTCGTTTCATGCAGCGTTCGCCGGCTTTTGAACAATCATGTGTGGAAAGAATATTATATAGCTTTTTGAGGTCATCGAAATCAGAAGAATTTTCAACGATTCCCTTTTGAAGAAGTTGATGACGCGTGACCCCGAATCTCTCATCATTGAACACGGTTTCAGGATTGCAAGAAATACGATTCAGCGTTGTTTCTTCTTTTTCGTCGAATAAAGCAGCACCGATGTGGACGTGGGCTTTGTTGCCAGGAGATCCAGTTGATTGAAATTCCAAGCGGGCGAACATATGTTGTATTGGTCCTGCAGGCTGATCTGGGCTGTTAACAAGATACTTAAGAAAGACGTTAACGAAACGAAGCCACATTCTGTTAACCATACCCATATTAGCATTATAAATTCTAGGATAATCAGAACGATACTCGCTTATACTTTTCATGCTCTTGATTATCATCATGATACCAGGAGTCCTTAATTCGTTGCACGTCATTGTCATCCAATACTTCCAAGGATACTTTGTAGTGAGCGCTGTCAATTCACGAATTTTCACATTGCTGTCAGACTCGTCGTAAGGTAGAGGATTGTCTTGTACTAAACAGTGAAGAGACTTGTTTTCGGCTATGTGCTCAAGCCCCCGTCTAAAAACAAGTGCAGATGAATTATTGTTCAATTTGTCGTTGAGTTTTAGATCAAAATAAAAGTGCAGGTTTGAATGTTGCTGACTCGTTGGCAAGTTATGATCCCTAATTCGGATGCCAATCATATCGTCTTTAGATCTCAAGGATCTGCAGGTACGAGAACGTTTGGAATTACGAAAATGGGCCTGATGCATTGCGCCTACTGGAGAATTGTTTATCATTCCCCAAAAAGTTGTTGGAAGAATTTGTGCCTCAGGGAAGAGTAAAGAAACGGTTGTTGAATCATTGTTCCCAGCAAAGTGATGAAGTATGTTGTGAGATCTTGCATTTTTCCTCCGCCTTACGCATCTTTTTAAAACTTGGAAAGTATCATTTAACAAAAAATGTAAGGGAAAGATAGCGCTTTTTTCGTAGAATGAAGGTAGATTTGTCGATAGTGTATGTAATGGATTGGGAAGTGACTCATCATCAATAAAGTCCATGTTAGAATGATGTAATGTAATTAAACTATCATTATATTCCTCATCATTGCTTAAATCCTCATTGTCTACAGAATAATTGTCGGTATTGTCATAATATGTATCATTACCTTCGTCCATACTTACCGCACTAGCAGCGCGATTGTACTCACATTCCGCCTGTATTTCAACAACCTCACCATTACGCATTTCTGACATGAAATGACTCCGACATATTCCGACATTGCACTGTGTGCCCAAGTAGCTCCAGTGACACCCCCAAACAGCTTTATTGGTACAATTTCTTTTAAAGCATTGCTTGCAAGTGTTACGCGATTCCTTCATTAGAAAGGCATGATGGAGTGTATTTCCACATCTAAAATGTCTCTGCCCGTCTAATGATCTGGAAAGATGTTCCTCGTCAACAGCATTCGAAACAACCCCGTATATAGCTAGTTGCCACGAAGGTAAATGTGGAATAAAAGTGCACTTGCACATCTTTTTATCATCAACCAACCACCAACACATTGATTGATCCCACCTAAAATGGAATTCAAGTAATTATAACGAGTTAACATTTGAACAAAGTAATATAAATCTAGTCATCCCACCTGAAAGCGTGACCATGCTTGGAAGACAATAGCATAAGAAGACGCCTGTTCATGAATTGATGTGGAGGTGAGCTATGCCGATTTCGTGAAGTAGGGGGCTTGACAACCAATAACAGTTCTTCATCCTGCAATTCGGAAGAAGGTGGATCGCTGAAATCGTCTGTAACGTGCGTCACGCATTTCTTAACAATTATGGTCAAAATATCTGATAATATGTGTGCTTCTGAATATCTGTCACGTTGTTGCTGGGAAAGAACCGTACTTTTGAAGGTATTCTGAAAAACAAACTTTGACATACTAAGTTTGGAACGCGTTTGAAATTTTTCAATAAAGGCAACAGTACATAAAATTGAAGCGGTATATTTGTCGCATTCTTCAACTGCCTGCATTAGGGCGAAGTTGTATAATTGTCTGCAGTGGATAAGTATAAAAGTTACTAAGCCAGCAGGCGACCACAAGTTACCGCCATCATTACTAGAAGAAATCATTTCATTACTAAAATTAATCTTAAGCTGGCATCTGAAAGGTTTGCAGCCGAAGGAGTCGGCAGGATGAACAATTACTATAAACATCTTATATGGATCAATGAACTCACCGTCGGATTGTTGTAAAGTTTGTACTTGCCTTGCTCTTGTGGCTCGCCACATATAATAAGCGTCGATTCGCGATACGTACGTCCCCGAAGACAGATGTTTCGTAATGATCTCTTCGTCATAAACACCCGACTTTTCACGACGATGTACATTGTATGTCAATAAATACGATTCAGCATCTCGGCGTTTGTTGTGGTCTCCAAAAAGTCTTTTTCTGATATCGTGACGTTGACCCACTATGAGAGAATTAACTTTGTGATGGTCTTGCGAAATGTACATTTTAGACGGATTTGGATTTAGTGAGCACGACGACATCCCGAAATGTCCACCACGTACGTCTATTACGTGTCCAGATGAATTCCATTTCCTTATTTTTCCCAAACGTTTTATATGAGGAATAAGAGTGCACGGAGCTAAAAATTCGCATCCTTGTTCAGCATTTGGTCGAAGAACGGGGTTTGTTGGTGGATGAATTGTTGGACGCTTGAGAGAATCGTGCTTATCTTTACACCATAAGATGCTTAATCCGTATTGATCAGATATTGCCATTCCAGCTGCGCAGATATAACTTTCTAGATATGTAGTTGGTAAAGGTGGCCAATCTGGTCGTGCTCCTCTGAATGCGTCCGGGTCTGCTCCTGATATTTTGAGATCGATTGCACCTGCTAAATAATGCAAAAATGGAATGAAATCACAATCTTCTACAAATTCCCAACAACCCAAGGGACATATCACGTTAGCGACTGGAAATGTATTAAAAGCTTCTTTGATGTATCCTATGTCATAACTTGCCACAAGAGAATTGAATTTATAAATGTCATGAGTACGATCCAAAAACCGGCACTCTATATTATTTAAATTCATTGTACGCCACATTTCCTTGATCGTTAGTGGCAAAAGAGACCATACTTTATTGGAAATGTGGAAGTTGTCACCGCTTAGTGACAAAGTAGACCAAATTACACTGGGCCAAGAACAAAACCAGGATGATAAAATAGTATGAAAAGTAGAAGATAAATACTTACAGCACAGATCGCACAACAATACCTGTGGCGTGGTTGTTATACCACGCATAAGTGACCCGTATTTTTTTCCTTTTAGCGGCTGAGACCTTGCACGCAAATTGATATTATATTTCGTTGTATTGTTCCTGTAACAATTGGCGCATGTCATGGTGTCAAGTGTAAGACCTTGAAGTGTTGTTGGATATTCCGGTTTGTCTGGCCTTTCCGTTCGCTTAGGTAGACGGTTGCTTGATGTCATTTGTAAAGTCCTTGTTTGTTGATCACTTTCCGACAGGCCTTTTGATTCAACGTCTGATGATATGTGTGCTTTTGCAGTATATGTGTCTTCAAATGTGAATCTTGCCTGTGGAAGGATTGCACAAAAAGTGGAATTGGCTTGAGCTAGCATTGCAGAAAACGTGCTACCTTTTCCATAGCAAACCCTCGTTCCCTCATTTACGTCGAATATTTCAATGGTACCAAACAGGCTAACAGCTGTTGCTTTGAAATGTATGGTATATGGTACAGAATCGTTTAGAGTCCCTCGCAACATGTCACCGTAGTCAGATGTATCAGAAGTAATAGCATGTTCACGCTGATACTCGCCAACGTTTTTGGATAGTTCCTTCCAGCACCGACGACGCAGTGATTTGACCGTGTATCGAAACGTTGAATAACATTTCAATGAATCGATAAGAGCTTCGTAAAATCCATGTGGTGGTGATCTCTGAAGATGCACAAAATGATTATAGAGGTTGCAAGATTCAAGCATGTTCATGATCCGACGAGTAATACTTCCATCTACATCCATTGGGTAGGAACTGTTGGTGATATTGCTTCCAGTCATTGTAGGCTGTTGACTTTCTAAAGTACAACTTGTAAAATCATTAGCAGGTGGATTGGCATGCAATGTGGAAGAAGGGAGAAGGGCTACATAGTGTAAGTCATTAGATAAATACCCAATGTTAATTACTTGCGAAAAAGTACCAAAAGAACCAAAATGTTTCGTTCGGTCATCCCATAAACGAATTGTTATAGGAAATATGGAAGCTATTGCGTAAAAACAACACGTTTGGGCCCATTCACGAGTAGTTCGTGTTAGGGAAACAAAACTTGTAAATTCTGACTCTAGATCATCAGAATCGGTTTCTAATAAATTTATATAAAGATGTGCACGAGAACTGAGTTCGTCTGCAACAATTGACCTAAATTGCTTGACATTATCCGGTTTATTAGGTAAGCCCAAAGATCGCATACCATCTAGCATTGAAATGTAGGCGCAGTCACCATCTCCAGTATTATTTAATAAATGAAAATTGTTTAAACGACAGACCTGTTGAAGCCATACCATACCACCTGGATTTTGAAAGGATCCATCGCGAAGTCCGTCAGTGCACGGCGCAGGGGCGGTTGTCGGTAACAAATCCCGAACTGTGTCTGCGAAAACCGGATAGCGATTCGATACTTGTGCTGTAGAAGTCCCAGTTTCCTCTACGTTCTCGTGAGTCGGTTCATTAGAATTGCCTTCATTGCCTGTTGCTAACCATTGGAGCAATTTCATTTCACCATTGGCTTCAACCAATGATTTCACGCCACATGTTCTCACGTTGTGCTGAGTAGAGTTGCAATATGAGCATGAACGTCTGGCGCGTTTTCGTCCAACCATTATGCGCAATACCTGAATAATGGTAATAAATATTGAAGCAACAGTACGAAAATTAACGCAAATAATATTTTATTTTTCTTACCTTTAAATAGTAGATGATCTTCAAAATATGGAAACACGCCAATGAATGCACTAACTGCTTGCACTTGTTGCTGTATAATCAGTTATAAACATATAACGTAATGTTGAAGTTTGAATATTAGCTTATGGAGCTCAATAGATGTACTGGCATCAAGATATTACTCTGTAAAAAGATGTTATGATAATTGATAATGAGTATAAATTGGCAACAATATGAGCATTTTAAGGTGACGGTGAGAAGGAGTATGCCATTTAGCAAGATTATTGAATCGCCAAAGCACAAAAGATGCTAGTTTCGAAAATGTTTGTTATGTTCCGGGTAAATAACGCATTACATCTTATACAACTACATAATGGTAGACTACAACATAACTTCATAACTTCGGAAACATGGTAGCAATATTCGTTAACGGGTACAACGCTAACACTACAAGTGTCCAAGATATTATAAGCATTTGTGCAAAAATCTGAATTTAATTTTTAAAAGGTAACTAAATACTGTTAAACTTTATAGCAGAAAAATAGCACTGAATCATGAGCGCAATGAGAATATAGTAAATGACACCTGTACCTACATCCCATTATGTCCTGATATGCATACACGTATAATTACAAAACGGGAATGTATTCTGAATAAAAGATTGGTAGCTCAAAATATTGACCGATATTACGCCTTTATTATTAAAGAAGTAAGTTCTAAGTTATATTACAAATTTTCATGAATCCCAGCAAAATATTGCTATGATCTGATATGAGAACCTGTTTACAATATAACAGCTAACTGCAATCGCACAAACGTTAGAAGGATTGAAGGATACTACATCATGACCAAAAAGGTAACAAGTAAATTGAAAAAAACTATATTCCTTGAGGTTTCGATCTGGATATTATTATGGATGGCTCTCACCCTCAGTGCCTTACTAATTTGAAATTCGTAAATTGCGATGAATGAACGATTTATATAGCAATGTATTGTCAATTATGAAATATATATGACAGATAGATAGCGTTAGGAAGAAAGATGGAACAATGAAAGACTTGATAACATATCGGGCGCACGCAAAAGAAGTATTTAAAATAAACAATGCGGGTGAAATGACGCAACAGAGATATTGGAGACTGCAGGATTAAGTGATTGTCAGACAACTTTAGCGTAAAAGTTACGATCGACATCCTGCAGTCTTTGTCGCCCAATATGAATTTAATTTAACTTAAAAATTACATGACGTATTACGTATTTGCTATGTAAAGTATGCCTGTGATATTTCAGTTAATCAGTATTACCGAAGAAATGGAATGCTATGTCCCACAATTTATTTTTCATAATCTGAAATCGTGTGCCGTATCTAAGATTATACATTGTAAACCAACCAACCAAGTTTGTAAACTAACTGTCTTAAATTGCTAAGAAGAAGAATGTGTTAATCCGGCAAGGAGTCCTTCTCTAAGTTTCAAGTTAAATAGATATATGATAAACAATCTGTTGAAGTGCGCTAAAATACGTAACTGAGAAGTTTAATTATTATTCAGATTCGTAGTGTACTAAAAGCATTGTAGGCAATGAAATTGAAATTGGTCATTTCGTGCAGTTCATGGACATGGCAAATTTTTAGCACATGCTTGTAGACTTTATGTCATAAAATTAGAGAGGGTAATTGTCATACTGAGTCAGCGTAGTGAATGCCGTGGAACTATTATGAGGAGACATTTATTCGCACTTCATACGTACATCATCTATAATTAACGTAAACAAGTACAATAATCTAATGCTGCACGGATACTAAATTAAAGGTTATATTATTTATTTTAGGTAAAGTTAGAGCACAATCCTGCAAAATATGAAGTTGAATTTAACCTGAAATATATTAGTAAAACTAAAACATACTGCGACACGAGCAACAGAAACCCATTGAATATAGTTATGAACAGTGGCTAAAGATTTCATCTAAATATTGAAATGACTGAGATGAATCTATTTTATTATGCAAGTGCTAACTTAGTGGTAGGAACGTCCAAGATAACATTAAAACGATTTTTAAAGTTGTAGATGAATAAATACACTGGCTAAATTTATTATGATATTCAAAGATGAAATACTGCTTAAGTGTAAAAATATCATGAAATATGAAAAACAGGAAATTTAGTAAATGTCAACTACCAACATTCCATTGGTTACTGATCTGAATATTATAATTTCTGGACTCAGCTCATATCTGTTTCGTAAAGCATGAACGATTTAACCGGCGCAATACATTCCAATTTAAAACGTTAACTTATATAAGGATTGCTGCAAACGTTATCTGGAAATGTATAAAACAGCGTATAGCGAAAATAATGGAATGCTTGATAACAGATAGAGCGCGCGTAAAAGATTGTTTTAGAATAAGTCATGCAAGATAAATGTCATAAAAGACGTGTATTACTCGTGTTAACAATTGATTATTTGACATCTCATGCGGGAAATTTGACATGAACTTCCCGGGGCGTTAAATGTCAAGCGTGAATTCTATTTATCATGCATTTGAAATGATCTATTTCGAATTCATTTATGCCAAAGTTACCAAAGCACGTATGAATTTTTTTTTACTTACAACATTAACCACTTAATAATGATTAGAATGTGTCAATTCCTATCAGGTACAAAATGAGATCGGATTTAAAAATGAGCGGAAGCCATCCTAACGTTATTCTACGTGAAACTTGGTGACCATTTTGCAGAAGCGGAAAATATTGAAACGTGTGAACGAAATGTTAAGTGTGGAGAAAGTCCGAATAAATGTTTTGGAATGCTGAATATTTAATCGAATTATTTTACACGTATAGTTGTAATCAAGATCATTTATTTTAAATAAAAGATTGAACAGTTGGAAATATAGAATGTTATCAAGCTATTACACTAAAACGTGTTACAGTAGTGAGTTTTTTTTTTTTATGAATCTCATTTACATATTGACACAATTATAGCTGGTCATTTTCGAATGATTTAACAATCGAATCAAATATTTTTTTTTGGAATCGTATCGAATCTCGAATACTTGGGAGGTATATAATTGTATTCGTCTTTTTTATTGTAATTGGTCATGTCGACAAATGAATTACTCACAACATAGAATACATCACTCAGACAGAGTGCTGAGCGTTCACAAACAATAAGAAACACGTTTTAATGAATATGTCAATACAGAAAATATTCGTTTCTGAATTGCGTTTAAAAGATATGGCTCCGATAAATAAATGTTGGGAATCAACCTCGCCCATTGGCGAAGAGGAAAAAAACAAGATGGCGGCAATTCGAAATTTTGCTCTGAACTGATCGGAATAATTTACTATTCGATTAGAAATGCCCTGCCCTAGCCGCAATCATGTCTAAGCACCCGTTTTATTTTATTCTGCTAAAGCTACCAACAGCAAAAGCTTAATAAATAAATAATATGATCTAGCGGTAAAAAGAAACTATTCTATGATGAAAAAAATAGAAGTGATATGCACATACCAGCATTCCCTTAGGTGTCCTGGATACTGTATTGATGGCTTTCAACCTATTATATGCTATTACACTACATGAGTGGGATATATATATATATGTATGAGAAATCTCATCTAAATATTGCCACCATCTGATCTAAGCACCTGTGGGTAATCTGCCCACTTTTATCAGAAAAACGTCAAAGTAGACATGCGGACAATTGAAATGACATAAAATGAATGCGCTGGCCAACTTTGAATTTCATCGACAGGTGTCCCACAGCTAAAGATTAACACCTATATATATATATATTAATATTTAGCAGTTTAAAGATGCTACATAATGGTCGCAATGGTAAAATAGTAAATTGCAAAAACTTACATTCTCTTCGTTTCTGATATATTGAAGGCTCTCCACTTAATACTTGTTAACACGCTTAACGTATGCGGTCTCGTCTGAATATATAAAAAATTTAAAACGTTATATAAGGGTATAGCTTTTTAATTATGAAATCGATGAAACAGTAGGATATTTCAACGGAAAGGCAGTTAGAACAATAGAAATGAGTGAAATATAGTTGAAGTCGCCACATGTGTCTTGGAAGTAATTGAATGGGTTTGTAACCATATCGAGGATGTCTATTGTTCATCTAAAAACGATTGATTGTCTGACGACTTTAGCGGAAAAATTACAATTGACCGACTCCCCGTTGACTTTGTCGCCGAATATGAATTTCATTGCCGTACATTTGGAATGGGATATTACCGAAAAAAGTAAATGTTATGTCGTGCACCTTAATTTTGCAATGGTTTCAAGTGGTCAATCACAGAGATACAGGAATTAAACTAAGTTTTTATGCGTAACAAAAAGTTTTTTAACATGTTACAAACTATTCAAAATATTAAGTACACATCATTCACACAAACAAGGTTTGAAACTTTACAATAGTTGAAATAGAATTTGAAAATGTTACTTTGACAATATACCAAGTCCGTACAGTCTTCCTTTCCAATAAACAATGTTGTAATGTAAACGTTAAAGACTCGACTGATGTGCATTATCAAAATGTGTAAGATGGTAGAGTGTCCTATTTAGCACTATAAATTGTATTTAATTGAAAGCTTATGAAAAACACGCAAAGTAATTGTAAACAAGGATGAAAAATAGACAATATTTTAATTAATTCGTAACACTGATATTGTGCCACCACGAAACCACGACCGTCAGTAGGTAATGATGCAAGAATTGCACTGCACTAAGCAATGACTAAAGATATATTGCGATTTCATTTTTTCGCTCTTCCTCCATGCAAAATCTTAGTCTATAAACGGAGCAAACGTATTAAAAATATGATAACAATTTCAGTAACATTTCAATTAAGAAAAGCTTTTTAATTGAAGAAGAAGCCGGCAAAATTATGATTTTCGCCTTTGTTGGTTTGAGTGAATGGTTAAGAGTTTTAGGTACAATTTCAATCAGGCTTACAATCGTTTACTTTATGATTGTTTGTTCTGTTGACAACACAACTTACCGACAACATACTGACTTGTAATGAGTGACATTCACTCCCCTTTACAACCGTAACCTTAGCAGTTATACAAGAGCAACTCATAATAAATATTTATTTAACATGGAACTTAAATAGCTTCATTATCGCCTGTTAACTGATTACTATCGGTTTGACACAAAATAAAGACGGTACCTATATTTCAAAACCTATATATTTTAATCGCTGAGAGTTTTTCCTCAAATTTCAAATGGAATAGATATGTAATAAGACATTTGCAGTATCTTTTACACCGCAATGAAATGAAGAACTATCGCAGGATGCAATTTTAATGTTTGTCAATACGTATATCATATTAAAAGATTGTGAGATAATTTTATCGAATTCTACCGGTCAATTTTATTGCTGTATGGCAAAGCATTGTTTTTTTGTCTGTTTTGTGATGCCTATTTAAAATCCTAGTATAGTCCGAAACATTCAAGTATGGCAACCTATTATAATGGTAAACCAACTGTCTTGAACTGATGTTGGGCCATCAGTTACTAAATTTTAAGTTTTAAATTATTATGTATATTCACACATATTAATGAGCGTGAAATAAATAAAGATGTTGCAAAAATATAAAATTAATTTATGGAAATGATGTCATCTGAAGCGTTTCATGGAAAAATTTACATATTCAAAATGGCACATTACCTGTTGATAAATGTAACAAAGCGCAAAAATTGCAAAATTTACAAATATTTTATAACTGTGTCACAGGTGGCCAAGACTAAAATAAATAAGTAAAGTAGTTGTAGAAATATATAAATGGACTTGCAAAAAATGGAGCTGTTAAAATGACTCCCAGAGCCCCGGGTTGGACTGTTGTAGTTGACCCTTTCCCTCGCGAACTTTCTTGCATGGGCGACCCTTACAGGAGTTGGAACTCTAGGCAGCACAGTTCGTGGGTTCACTGAAGGGGATTAAAGCCTACCTGCCACGACAAGGCAACAAAATTTTTTTTAAACGTGCATTTGTCATAAACCTCAGATATCCCGCTATGCCTTAGTCTGACTTTAAGCCATGTTGTTTTATTTAGAACGATTTTATCTTCGATAGTTCCTCGCGGATGTCATTTTTTCATTTCCGGCATTCGGAGCATCGCTTGAAAGATATGATAATGAAAATAGACATAAGTGTTAGCATACATACTGCGTTTTCATAATTCAACAATTAAGCGGTTATGAAGTGCATGTTGACTGTTGAGCTACCCTTACAAGAAGTTTGGGAGATTTCAATCATAATGTTCAGATTAGAACCATGACGAATGTTGATAATTTAAAGTTATTTATACGCAAGGCGAGAGTTGTTGCAATTGTTTAAAAAACCAAGAAAGCGGATGCTAATTAATTTTGCGTCGATTCTATTTTTGATCTTACCAGTTCGTTGTCAACAGTAAATTTACGTTAGAGATAAATGATAAATTTTTATCTGATTTTATTCAACTATTATCTGATTTAGTTGTAAAGTTAAAGGTGAAACGAAAATATTACACTTTTCTCGTTGTTTAATATTTAACAAATAATATAGTTAATCGGGATAACATAATAGAGTAAATAGTTTGTATTCTGGGGATAATGTTGAGGCGTCTGGTAAAGTGCGGAGTCAGCGTATTGAATGTCGTGGAACTGAAATGGTTAGAGTGAATGTAACATACATTTAGTTTAACTGATCAATACAAACTGAATTGTAATTTACCGTATTTGCTACCTTTACGACATTAAATTTAACAGTGCAAACTGAAATAGCTTTATTATTTTTTTTTCGTTTAAAACCGATAAATTCTAAGCAATGAAAGTGTTATCCTTAAATTGCAGATAAAAGAGATATATTATAGGAGTGATAAAGTAGTTGTCTGTTAGAGCGGGCGGAAATGAGTTCGTCACTCTTGAAAGCTGCTCATAAGTTCAGGTAATCAAAAAATTGCAGACTTCAAATTGGAGAATAAAAAGTTAACAAATAATTGCGTCTCTGCCTGTTTTGCCATGTCGTTTTAAATTCCCAGCTTGAGCACATGCTATTATCTAAATTTTGATTGGATGCATAAATTATTGCAAGTTCGTAAAGTCAATCTATCAATTTCAAAGGTCGGTAATTTATAGAATTGAAAAAAGGCAAGTGTATAGAAAAATATTTCAATGGAATTTTTGGCGTCTCTTTGACATCTCTTTAATGCTATATTTAAAATGTGCAATTATATTAACAAATTTTAGTTATAAAAATTAAAAAACTTGGTCAGCTGTGTTTGTTTTATTTATGGAGTCGAACAAGCATAATATTCCACCTGGTCATATTTCCAGCACCTCAAATTTCATCAGATAATATTAAGAAAAAATAATTAAAATGCATGATAAACTAGTTTGCTAGCGTTTTAGCATTTCAGAGGTTTTGAAAATTTCAGAGAATGTTGTGTGAGAATGTAGATTAATTGAGGGAATAATTTTTTAAAATAAATTGATTAATAGAAATATGTGTAAGGAACTTTGAAAACTGTTGTAACGCAATACAGGACATTTTTCAATTCACAAACTTATTTTGCAAATTTATAATCACTTAATTAACAAGGAAACGTTAATGTGACCGACAGTATTCTTTTATGCAAAACAGCGTCCAATTATATAGACAGCAAGTACTTCGCAATGTGTTTGTTTTACTCGAACTAATATAGTTTACTTCAGAACGACCTATGCGCACCTTCCACAAAGGGTCGAAGTTACCGAATCACATTCACAGCAATAAGTAAGTATTAGTACAGCGGTTTCTCAGATCACGTCATAACGTTTATGCGTTCCATAATACCTTTACGAAGAAGACGAGGGATCTCATAAATATTTGTTAAAATTAGAACCATAGTGAATGTTAGTAGATATAAAGAAATATACGCTCAAAGGTATAGTTGTTGCAATATATGTTATATAGAGAGTGCTCATTACTTTCACATCGGCTCTTTCACTTGTCCATGGAGTTCGCTATCAACATTAATGAAAGACATTTACATTATGTTCCATCCCGAACATACGCACTACATAGGCGTTGGAAATTAGTGGAATTGTAATTTTTATCAGTGGAGGGCAAAATGAATACCATTTCTTAAATTTACTAATATAGATTAACATTAGTTCTGAATTCTGGAAATCCTATCGTTGGCACTCGCAAATAAGTATTTAAGCAAACCGCAGTTAGCACCTTTTTTTTAGGGATGTACTTTTGATGAGAAGTGTATAAAATAGTGCAAACGTCACATTAGCACAATATTTTATTTATTACAGGGATTAATTAAAAATATGTTCGTAACATTAAAAGCCTTTAATTTTAGAGGTTTGTAACATTTTAAAAGTATACGACACGATGGCTACTAACGGAATACATTTACATTATGCGTCATCGCGAACACACGCACTGCATAAGCGTCGGAAAGTAGTACAATTGCAATTTTTATGAGTGAAAAAGAAACTGAATGACATCTTCAAAATTTACTGATATAGTTCAGGTCCTTAGTTCAGCTTTCTGAAACCCGTCTGTTGGCACTCGCAAAATACCCAAGTATTTAAGCAAACTGCAGTTAGAAACTATTTTTCAGGATATCCTTCTGATAGTAAGTACTTAAATAGTTGAAACGTCACATGAACACAATATTTCAAATTTTACAGGAATTAATAAAAAATGTCCGTCATTTTAAACGATTTGAATCGTAGAGGTTTAGCACACGTTAAAAGTACAGTACGCGATGGCTACGCAGAGGTTAGCTTGGACGACATCACGTTGCTAGATGAAGAAGACACAAAACCCAATACCAAAATTATCGGTGATATTCTGCATGTAGCAGTTCCTGCGGAAAGTTTACCGTCGGAAAGCGAACGGAAATTTTTGGGATCATCGGACACCAAATGGGAGAATGAAGGCTGTTATCGCTTAATCTACATCAAATTTGGTCATGACATCGCATGTGTCGTCGCGCAAACCTCGATGAAGTCTGTTACGCTACGACTTGAAGAAACGCTGTCAATTGGGAAAGCATGTATTGTTCTTGAACCAATTTGTGTACGGTTCTGGGGTTATGTTCCCGTTCTTCGAACAAAACATCCAATTCTACCAGCATCTGTAGAATCGAACAGTTCTATATTTGTGAACTTACCAGTTGGCAGATTGCTGCGAGGAGTGATGAAACCTTTTTGCATATACCAGGAACGTCTCAAAGTTTTAAGTGTTGGGTTCGTCGAGGTTTGTTTACACGAATTATGCGATGGCCGTTATGGGAAAAACTGCCCAAGCAGCAGTTCTGGTGCGTGTGAGCTTGCTCCCGCGGTTACGCTAACATTGGATGACACGTACAACACCGTCACGACTTACATAAGTAGAAAGTTAGGACTGCTAGTATTCGAAAGAGAATATTTGTTAAATAGTTCTCATCTAAATCGAAATTACTTCGATATGGGTAAATTTCTAAAGTTGGTTTTGACGCAGCACTGTGGTTTTAAATTAACTGGATGGATCAAAGCCGAATGCGGTGACTCAAACAATGCCGGAATGATGCGCCAGGTTAATATTAGTCTACTTCATGTTACCGGCTGCGAACTTCCTCGTTACAATATGCAAGATGAGGCAACTTAACTCTTTGAACTCTGAATCCCCAGAACGACGCTACTCTCTCACCCTGACCTCCCACGGCGTTGCATCGACTTGACAAGTAAAAAAATTGTAACATCCGTAATTTTAAATGAATATAACTTCTAAACCATTATATATCAGATGGTCTGTAATATGTAATATAAAAGCTTATCTAGTCTTTTATTTTTAACTGGCATTATTTTTTACGACATGTTTCGATGAGATGTGTAAGCCTATTTTTAGTCCGATCTACTAATTTTTTGTATTTTGGTAAGAATTAATACCTTTTTTAGAAATGAATCGCCAATATAAGTAAAATTTTGAAAAGTATCCAAAATAACCTTTCGGGGAATATACGAATGACTTTCTTAACATACGCATAACTCATTTTATTGCAGAATTTGTACTATCGATTCCAATGGTTTGCGAACAAAATTGATCAACTATTTTGACGCCAAGTTTGGGTAACGGCGGCGACGACATTGTCGTGATAACGTTCATGCGACGTTTCGTGCGTAACGCTTTGCGTGAGATAGATTGCGCAATTGAACATCTGGTCAGACAAGCTTTAATTTCAAGTTAGTTTATTATGTAGGGAGCTTTATATGATTCATACATATAATAAATGTCTTGGAGATGGAATGGTTCGAGTTCATGTGAAATACTATATAAAGAATAATTTAAATCATGCCTGCAGTTGAACACTCGTTAATTTTAAGTAATTTTGTTCTGTTGTAAACTTTGACTAAATGATCGGCAACACACTGACTCATAATGACCTTCATACGGCCTTTTACATGACTTAAACAAAGCTATTTCAGGGAATCGCAGCTCATTGCAAAGCTGTCGTTAACCTAATACTGAAACAGCTTCATTATCGTCTGTTCAATGTATTATTTTCGGGCCGCCACAATTAAAATAGACTTTATAATGTACTCAAATAAGTTTTGTGTCTCGTTAAACCAACTGAGAAGTTGTTTTTCACATTGAAGAGTCTATTCCGAAAGATTACAGACTTTCATTGCTATGTTAACGCGTTTGTGTATTATATTACCAGTTTGAGAGGTGGTTTTATTGAACTTGGCGGTTGAAAGTTCGAGGGAAATAATATTGAAATTAATGAAAATCATTTAATTTTTCATATACGCAAAATAGCATGCGTATGAATCAATTGAAAAATATCTGTAACACAAAGCATTGTATATGTTGGTGCGTCATTCGTTGGTATGTCATTTAAATGGCTTACCCTTGATATTAAGCCGTATTGTATGCATAAAAACGAGCGTTCAATATATCATTTCAGTTTGTTAACGAGAAAACGTAGTTATCATCTCTCATATTTTTATCTCTTGGTCACTTTTAACAAATTTTCCAACTTTTCATCTCAAACCAGACATATTAAAATGAAAGCAAATTCAAAAAATTCCCAATTATCAGAGAGGGAAAGAATAGTTAATGTGATAATAGTATTCGTTTATTCAAACGTAGATTTGCTGAACACCTCAGATATGCAGCAATGCCTTGGCCGCACTTTAAGCCATGTTGTTTAATTTAGAACGACGTTACGCTCATATTCGATATTGCCCCGCAGATAATTTTTTTTTTCCGGCATTCGAAGCATCGTTTAAAAGATATGACGATAAGGAATAGAAGTAAGTGTTAGCATATATACCGAAATTTCTTATGTCCACATTATAGCGGTTATGAAGTGCCTGTTGACTGTATAGCTAACTGTACAAAAAGGTTGAGATATTTCAATGATAATGTTTAGATCGGGATCATAGCGAATGTTTGTAATTTAATTATCAAGTAATTTAATTTAATTATCAAGTTATTTCTACGCTTAAAAGACGAGAGTTGTTGCAACTGTTTAAAAATACGAGGGCTAATTCATTTCCAACCATTCTGTGTCACGGGAATGCGCGATAATGCGAATGATAAATTAGGATTCAATCCGTCAAGTCTGCGATTATGAACTCGTTGGGAATTTAAATTAAACGATTTTATGTCTAAAGAAAGGGGAAGCCTATGGTGAACCCATTGTTTTATATTAGGTCACTCTGTGAAAAATGAAATTGCATGCTAAGTTTCCGCAATCAAAAGTCGTAAAGTTTTTGTTTTGTCCTTTTTCACACTACTTGGTCATGTGCGATAATGTGAATGATAAATTAGAATTCAATCCGTCAAGTCTGCAAATGCGAAATCGTTAGGAATTTAAATTAAACGATTTTATGTCTAAAGAAAAGGGAAGTCATGGGGTGAAGCTATTGTTTTATATTAGGTCGCTGTGTGAAAAATAAAATTGCATGCTGAGTTTACTCAATCAAAAGTCGTAAAGTTTTTGTTTTGCCCTTTTTCACACTAGTTGTCCACAGTTCGACATAATTAATCGTGAGGCGTGGACATCGGTATATATATTGTGATTTAGTAGTGTTTGGAAGTATAGTGTTTGTTTAAAACTGGAAAACGAATGTCTCGTACTAGTTGCGCATGTATCCCTATTTACCGTTAACCGTTATTTAGAATAAGTGTAGGTGTATTAAAATAAAAATCTTATTAAATTCTAAGCAAATATTGAGCATTGGTGGTAGAGTAGTGTATTTTTGGTGCTTTGTTTTAATTATTATTTGTCAGGTTTTTGGTTCAAATAAGGCACTGCAAGTAATATTAATGCAATCAGTGTACCTCAAATGTATATTATATTACTTACTTTTTTTTATGTTCGTTTCGTTTTGCGGTATTATAATCTGTGTTACGTAGTTTTGAACGACAAATTTAGCGTGAGAAATTCTCATAAGAGTTTGTTTTATTGAATCAAAGTTGATGAAAGAGACACACGATCGGAGTAACATTTCATTTTAATTTGAAGTCGTCGAGTGTTAATAAATCTGGTTGAATCTTTATTGTAAAATTGTAAATTCAACAAAAATGTTATCATTATAGTTGGTTTTAAACCTCACTATCTATTATAACGGAAAAGAGTAAGTGGAGTACATAATTTTGGGCAGTCATAGTTTGTTTAATTGAAATAATATATTTTGAATATAATTAAATAGTACAACCAGCTATGAATAAGAACAATTATTTCTGCGAGTGGGTTTCATTTAAACTTGAATGAACGTTTTAAGATTTTGTACTAAGTGATCTAATCTATATTTTGAATATAATTAAGTAATGCAACCAGGGATAAATAATAGCAATTCTTGCTGCGAGTGAGTTTCATTTAAATTGCAATTTAATGGAATATTTTCTTTACATATGTACAGATTTGAGAAAAATTCAGAAAGAAAATTGGACGTTTTGAAATTTCAATAATACGTTAGTAGTAAAGCAAACAAGTGTTGATTTTGTTCATTGTATTCGTAGTGAAATCGACACAAGGCTGTAAGCCATAACATATGATATTTGAAATATTAATTATAATCTATTATATAAATTGGAAGTTTGGCGTGGAATATTCGGAATGAGCAGTTAAACCCGTTAATGTCGGCTATAATTTATTGTCAATGCGCAGATAGTGTTTTCGATTATGTTAAACTGTTAAATAAAAGAATTTTAAAATGATCAAACTAAATGAAGACGACAGCGCTGGAATGTGTGTAATCTATTCAATATTCTTATTAAGGCATAAAAGACTAATAGGAGGCCGCGATATTCATTGAAATAATGCTATACATACGTCGATCTTACATTGCAAGTCAATGAAGTAATTTCTTTACATATATACAGATTTGAAAAAGATTTAGAAAATAAATTGAGCGTTTTAAAATTCAATAATCCGTTAGTATAAAATTGAACAAGTGTTAATTGCGTTTATTGTCTTCAGTAAAATAATTTTAAAATGCTCAAACAAAATGAGGACGGCGGCGCTAGAATCCGTGTAAGCTATTCGGTATACTTATTAAGGCTTGAAGGGTTATTAGAAGGTCGCGATATTCTATTACATTCTGCTATACCTACGTCGATCTTCCATTAGAAATCAATGAAGTATTTTTTTTTAGATATGTACAGTTTTGAAAGAAATTTTGCAAAAAAAATTCAACGTTTCAAAATTTTAATAATCCGTTGGTAGAAAATTGAACAAGTGTTAATAGCGTTCATTGTCTTTAGTGACGAAGTTTAATAAGATAACTGAATTTTTACCCGTACCCAAAGCTTTTAAAAACTTTAAATACTTTGGAAAATCCACTCAAGTCTGTCAGTCATAAATATACGAATCGTAAGAAATGTAAATATGAATGACATATTTGGTATAATTGCAATTAGTAGTTTTTTTGATTCCAAACTAATTCTTACTTTGCTCGCGAAACGTTGCGTAAATTCAAAGTAACGACAATGTTATAATGCGATCATCGGATGTATTAAATAAGAAATGAAACGAAACGTTGCGTAAATTCAAAGTAACGACAATGTTATAATGCGATCATCGGATGTATTAAATAAGAAATGAACGTAATTAACAGATGTCCATCCACCAACGATCACTAACTAAACTCGGGGTGAAATCAGTTAATGAGATTTACATGCTGGAAATACATGATAACAATTGCATAATATGTCCGATCATGACGTCTTCGGAGTGCTATAAGTACTTCAAGTAGGCGATGATTTGAACCCGTCAATGTATGCTACTATTTATATCCACGACGCAGATCTGAGGCATAGTTGAAATGTGAAAATAAGCAGTTTTAGTGTGTATTATTAATTTAAAACAGGATGAACATATTTGTCGTTTCTTTTGCTTCCGACCTCGGTGAGACGAAACTTTGCAGAAACACATTAGTTTTAGTGTGCACATAAATTCTGAATTTATTTACCAGAAAATTTCAATAATATGTTGTTTAATTTGATTGAAATCAGTTAAGTATACACATGATCGAAGCATCTTTATGTGTTTCTTAAAATAAGTTTTATGAAGGTTGAAAGTATAACTTAAATAATGGTATTGTATGGCATTCTCAAGTAATGTTCTCATTTGATTTGGCAATTTTGAACTCCTTTAGCTATTTCGGACGGAAGCAGCTATGAAATGGAAAAATTGTAGGAAGTCATAGCATGTGTAAGCAAGAAAATATTTTTACATTACGAATATGAAATCATCACAGTAGCAACATATACTCGTATAGAGAAAATTAAACGAAATCCTAACAAAATTGCGGTTGAAAATGTCTAAGGGACGAAAAGTGGGCGTTGGGAGTGATATATCAACTGTTTTTTATACTCATTCAGTAAAACAGTGAAACAGTACTTTTAATATCTTGGGATAACAGCGTTGTTAGCGTTGTAGTCTACATGAGCTTCATTTACTAGACTTTGTTACATTGTTTTTCATTTCATGTTCGGGGATGCAGGCGGTGTTTTTGAGTACTAATAATATTTTATCGTAATTAGACGCAACCGCAGGTGACATTGCACACAACAGAGTTAAAGAAATATGGCATTTTAAATATATACTCATCGGCTAATGATTGAACATTTGTAAAATGTACTGATTGAGATTTGAACGCCGATACTTTTGTAATGGGGATATTTTGCTTAAAATAATTTTAAGTGCTGAAAGATGAAACCAATTTTTGAAGAATTCAGAAGCGCAAAAAAACGAAAATAATATATTTATGTTTGGCAGTTTATTTATGGTATTTTGGAATAGTAATCTTTAATTTGAGTGATCTTCAAGACGAATAGCTACGAACGCAATTATATTATTACGCTAATGCATTTCAACTGCCCGCATCGTCATTAGATTGAACTTTTATGTGAATGCGTTTTGTTGATAAATGACGCAGGGCAAACCGCATTCAAATACTCACAACAAACGTGTATTATAATGTGGCTTAGCCTGAGCCCTGATCTTGATATGAAGCTCCGGCTGTAAGACGACACTAACCCGCGAGCATGGGTACAGTGACGTCGCAATAAGTTCATTGATGATATGTATGCAGAAGGATAGAATGTTTGTTTTATTCAGATTTGAAGGTGACATACAATCGATTATCCGTTCTGGGATTGTTTAATATTTTGAATTTTTCACACGTCGAAAACTAACACACAACTAAGCGAGCAATAACTGGCGTGATTGGCATATAAAGTCTAAAATTGATAGTAAGATGTATCATTACCTTTGTTGAACGTTCAACATTCAATATATTTGTGATGTTTGTTAATTTACAATATTCCATATATGAATAGGGTAAGTTGTCAATAATGGAGTTGGCAACATATGTAGTAGGAGCAGATATTAATTCGGTAGGAATGTAAATTCGTCGCATAATAAAATGGCGGTGTCATTTTGCGTAGACTTTTCTGCAATGATATAGGGATTGAAGAAATATTAAGGAAATGTTAGGAAGAAACGTATTTGATTGAAAAATGAAATGCGTACATATAGATCTAGCATTAGGATACGGTTTCAGAGTTGTTTTGATTAAACAGCATTTTGAAAACGCGGTTTCATATCAATGAGGGTTTCGATTTTTTAAAGATATCTTAACAAGTTATGGTGCTGTTAATAATTTTGTAAATTGAAATGTCTTCATTTTGTGGTGTGATAATATGTTATTTTTAATTCATCGATGTAATGTCTCCAGGAGGACATCGTATTAAAAATCGTAGTGAAGTTCGTTCGTATATTCTAGATATGCATAAATTTGAATGAGGGAATGAAATAATTTAGCTATAAAATGTTGTCAACCCGCTTTTAAGAAATAAAACCGAATGATGTTAGTAATGTACGACATAAAAGAAATGCATTAAAAATGAACTGAAGTTTTGTAGGTGTCGCACATATTAAAATAATAATAAAAATGTGCATGTTACACCTATAAAAAAAACTAAAGCGCTACATGTCGCGTTCAAACTGAAATAGTTTAATATTATTATAATGACTGGTTTCAGTTAAGAGAAAACGTAAGATTTTCTTGAAAAATCAGAATTAACATATTGTGACACAAAGGAAATAGTGTGTATGTTTACTTATAAATTGATTAGGTTTATTGTATGATATGCGTTAGAAAATATTTTGAATACCCTGGTTAATTAGATGAAGTTGGTCAAAAATATAATTAAATGTTTGCGATATTGACGCTTCATTGAAAGAAAAAGTGAAAGTTTGGCGTGGGAATATTAAGTTCAAAAAGTTTTAATTGCGTCACGGGAATGCGCGATAATGCAAATGATAAATTAGGATTCAATCCGTCAAGTCTGCAATTATGAAATAGTTAGGAATTTAAATTAAACGATTTTATGTCGATTTTTCTTCAATTAAAATGGAAGCCATGTGATGAAGCCATTGTTTTATATGAGGTCACTCTGTGAAATATAAAATAGCATGCTGAGGTTACTCAATCAAAAGTCGTAAAGTTTTTGTTTAGCCGTTTTTCACACTACTTGTTCACGCGCGATAATGTGAATGATAAATTAGTATTCAATCCGTCAAGTCTGCAATTATGAAATCGTTTCAAATAATATTTCAGTTTATCTTAGTTTACATAAGTTGTCGCAAGTCAAACCATTCAATTTCAAAGATAGGTAAATTATAGAAATTGAAAAAGCCACTTGTTTAGAGAAATATTTCAATGAATTTTTCGTCAACTTATCGACTAATATAAAGCAATGTTTCAATGAATTAACGACCGACCTATTCGTTTATATTTAATTAACGCGTTTTTTGAAATGAAAAGATTTTATAATATTCCAATCAAAATTATGCTAAACTCTTGTCACGATCTCATGTAAGCACGTGTTTGCAATACATTGGCTTAATCGGATAGCAAGAACGTGAAAGGCGATACGATAACTAAAATTCTGACAATTTCAACTTGATCTGCAAAAGGTAACCGACAGCAGAAGCATGGAAATGTATATATAATGTAGGCGAAGGGATACAACACCATGAACAACAAGGTGAAATGGTAAACAGCGAATACATACATCTTTGGAGTATTGATCTGGATATCAGTGCTGATAGCACTCAATTTTGCCGTGCTCGTCTCTGTCTTCAAAGTCGTTTGTTAACTTATACTATTTTTTCAATAGATTTTCGTAGAAAACCTAAACAACTTACCTATGTCTGTACTAATTAGAGAGTTGGACGTTAATGACTTTGAGCACTTGCAGCGTATAGTTGAAAACAATTATGAAGAAAAAGTGATTGAGGAGATTGAAAATTGCCAAGTGGTTATGGAAGAAGGTTTCAAAATGATAGGAGAACTTCTTTATACAAAGAAACCAAATAGAGCTGCAATGACAACCAATGTTCAAACGAAGAATCTTGGCAAAAGATCGAATCATGGTAACATAACGGTAAATTACTACCGAATGATGTACATCAGATTTGGCACAAGAATGTCAGTGTTAATGGTAGAAGCTAAGATGGAGGCTATTGTTCTGCGATTGGAAAACAGGCTCCAAATGGGACAACATGTAACAGTGATCGATCCAACATGTCGGAGCGAATGGCGAGGTCTGCCCGTCATTAAGACAATACATCCTATCCTACCTGCAACAGCTCCTCAGGTCCCAAATATTATGAAACTGCCAGAAGGGTTACTGGAAACGACCACAATGCAATCATTCTGTTTTGAAGTGGACCACATAAGAGTGGTACACGCCAATTTTGTGGAAAGCTGCGATCACAGGTATTGCGACGGACGTTACGGAATTGAATGTCCAGCCAGTACCGTTGACATGAAAATGTGTGTTGTAAGAATTGGGATTGACATTCCGGGACTTGACGTGGAATGGGAGCCTTACAGTAGCAGAACGATCGCTCTTGCCGTTTTCGATCATTCACTCTTGAAGGTGACTCCAAGTAAATTGAATTATATTGAAATGTTGCGGTTTTTGAAGAATGCATTGCGACTACACAAACGATTCCGTGTATTAGGTTGGTTCAGGCCGGGAAAAAGTGGATCGGACACTCTGACAAGCAGTTTCAAACTGCACATAAGCGAGCTCAAAATACTTGGTGCCAAATTGCCACGGTGGGGAAGCGGAGACCTTGTGTTGTCGGAGGGCCATAATGCGCCTCCCAAAAGAGCACGAACCAATGAACAATCTAGTTCTAGTTCTTAGAAAATGTATGCTTTATTTCTCATTTAAAAATTTTATTTTCTCCGTGTGATTTGTGTCGAATCTACGTATGCCAGCATAATACAACTTATACAAATTTGTACTTGCATTACTTATATATAAAATAGAAGTGGTTTTATGTGCAAAAAGAGCTTTCGTTATTGATGTGTAATTCGTGACAGTGGACTGGTCTTTTCGTTTTGTGCTAGTGGCGTTTTGAAGTCGTGAGTGAGTAATATTTACAGGTTATTTCCATTGCGACTTTCATTAAGGTACGTCCGAGATTCAAAAAAATTTGAAGTGCCTGACAAGCCAGTTTGACAGCGTTTAAGCATTTCAAGCTATCATTTTTTAATAAGTCTAGAAAATTAAAAAATCGAGTCATACACTTAAAACGCGTTCCATGTTTGGCCTATACAAGGTAATTGAAGATCAGACAAAAAATGTTCGTCACGGTGGAGTGAACACGGGCCCTAAAATTGCTAGAAGTCGACATCCATCAGGAATTGTCAGTTTATGATGTGTTATTTGAACTACTTAACGAACTAAAGTGGCTGGGGGCCACGCGCCGGACGAATTTCCGCCATTCGTCCGGCGCAACGACCCTGGTGCTTCCATCAAACTCATAATGAAACATCCGCTTGTTATACTCAAATCTCTTCCTTACATTTCCCCTCGCGGGTAGCGCAGCGACCTTCCCCTGGATGGTCAGGCAAACTTGTAGCACTGAAAGTGCGTATGCACAGTAATGGTCAGGGAACTTTGCACGTAGGGCAAAAATAATGTGACGAAGTCTCTTGGCTGAGACCCATCGAGTTACCATTTCCCAGGAAACTGGCGGGCCGATCGGGACGAAACTTGGCATGTAGTAGGGTGCAGTTACCAAACTAACAAATAAAATTTTTCAGAAAGATCGGGCCAAAGGAAGTGGGCCAAAACGGGCTTTTGGTGGCCCAAATTTAAGGTTGCGTGACATTAATTATTTCAGGCTGTCAATCAAGTAACGCAAGAGTGAGTTTGGGGTTCAGAAGCCGTTTAGCTGCGTTTCCGGGGCCAAGAGGGGTTTGCCCGAGTATTGGGTTTTATTTCAAGTGTAATTGGGGGTGGGGGCACTGCCACCGCCCCCCCAGTGGTGAGAAAACGTGTGGAAAGCCACGCCCACTTAGGTAATATCGTTTTTGGGCTATTAGGAGCACTTGGAATTGGTTTTTGGGCAAAGTGATGCTTATATCTCAAAGGGACTAATATATAGAATATTTTACCACCTGAATCTTGGGACTTCCCCCTCCCAATCGCCCTCCAGTGGCGTAAGAAGGGTGCGCACCTAAAAATGAAGCTATCGAGAAATAAAATAGACAGGTATGTTGGGAAAATTTAGTTTAATGCTTTTTTCAAGAAATTTTTTTTCTCTCACTCCCCAGTCATGGTCTAGTGATTTTGGCTTATTGCAGGCCTCTGAAAGGACCTGTTGAGAAAGTAAAGGCATGGGCATGTTTAGAAAAATTATTTGAATCTATTTTGAAAGAAATTTTATTTCTCCATCTCCTCAGTCACGCTCCAGTGACTTCACGTTATATCTCGAGAATGGTAGAAGGTAGAGGTGCCATATTCGGGTCATACAAGGTAGTTAAGGTCTAGTTTATGTCAAAAAAATTTCGTCACGGTTGAGTGATCACGGACCTTAAAATTGGAAAAATGCGACTCCGGTTAGGGGTGATCAGTTTATTACAGGGTATTTGAACTTCTTAATGGACTAGAGTAGTCGGGGGCACAGCGCCGGACGAATTTCCGTCATTCGTCCGGCGCAACGACCCGGGTCCTCCAACAAACTTCAAACAAACATTAATTTACTAAAACTTAATTTACTAAAAATATTTCCATACATTTCCCCTCGCGGGTAGCGCAGCGACCTTCCCCTGGATTTTAGATTCCAAATTTTACTAGATTGTAAACAAAATATCTAGATCTAGCTATAATACACCTCCAGCGACAGCACCAATGTAGGGTAGTAAGCAGTGAATATTAGACTTTGGAAAAATATATTTGAATGGTTAGTAAAATCGACTAATTTTCCCTCTCATTTATTATCGTTTTCAATCACCTGAATTCGCTACACTATCGATTCTGTATGACGACATAATGAACAAGTTGGTACGAATAAATTTTATTTTCATTCAAGATAAACAGCGATATCCAAACTAGAGACCGCTCGTCTACGCATTACCTCACAAGTGTGAAGTCCAAGAACCTGGATTCCTACAAGGAGGAGAAGAAGTCCAAGAAGATATTATAAATTCCAAATTATAAATCGTGGTAACTGTTTGCAATTTGCGATAGTCAGAATTATAAGATGTTATCTCTTAAAATAGAGAACAAACTTACAATAAAAGATGTGAGTTTAGCTTTTTTATTTAGGCCGTAACTTCCTGTACGCTGATAAGGGAGAAATTTATTGCTTTCACACAACGATAGTAATGTTTCGTTTGTTTTAGAATCGTTCAATACTTGAATACAAACTCATATCTGCAGGTTAGCATATATACCCTTCAAGCGCAATATCTTAGATATGTTTTGTTTCAGACTATTTTGAAATCAGGAATTTTTATTCGTATTTTATTGCAAATTGTCACCATTGATTTCCTTTATCATATATTTATATTATGTTACGACTTAGCGACGAACTTATGTACGAAGTTATAAATTTGTTTAAACTAGTGCATATTTGAATTATTTTGATTGATTCCAATTACATTACGGTTATATGGTAGTATCCACTCAATCGCGTTACTGTGCAGAGATAATTTAATCCTGGGAAGTTGTTTTCGTTCGAACCAAAGGCTACGAGGCCAGCCTACATTAAACGCTAGCAAAAACAGTAGTCGAGGCTTCTATCGCAAACTTGAAAATATATTTCTCTCCCAAAACCTATCCGTTTCTCAACGTACTTCGAGTTTGTAGACAGCAAATAATGTGCTAAGCTTATAACAGAATAGAAAAAAAAATGAACAGATTTTTAATAAGATTTTTTTCCAAATATGATAAGAAAACATATTATTTATTATTTTAGATCACGACTAACCCAATATAAGGATACTATGAACATCGTAGAACAATTGTATTAAGATAAGAATTCAATATAGCATTATATTATATAAAAGTTCGATACATTACCAAAAAAATATTTGACAATGGCTAACTGCTATAACCATTCATAGAAATCCTATTGAGCTGGGCCATTCCACTACCCAATACGAAATTATTCTCATCAATTCACAGCAAATGTATGATAAAGTTTTATATTGGATTGCGTTTCTAGATTAAAATCAAAATCATTCCAAGCAACCTTGCAAGGTCTTAGTGATGGGACAACATCCCACTATTAGCCAAACGTATTTTTTTTCAGTCAATTTCACTAAAAGGATTAACAGTATTATGGAACGAGTGGCGTTAGTCAGATTGATAGAATCCATGTCGAAGAGAGCAGTCAAATCATCAGAGTCAGTGACTGTTGTTGCCTAATGTAATGGCTGATCAACTTAATCGCAAATCAGTGGTTGTAGACCTTTGAAAACACGTCCACGAAATAAGTCATGTCCCAAATCAAAACGATTTATTCCCAGGATTTTGTACCACGAGTTTCTGTCCCAATAGCATTAAAATTAGAATCGGTATAATTTCTTGATAAACAGTCAACACGATGATACTTGAATATGAATCGAGTGGGTTATCTCCTGAAACAATAAACTTAATCATTTATATATCATTTTTCATTTATATATTTCCGTTTAATCATTTTTAAGTACACATTACGGAACTTCGGTTCTGTTTTTCACAATGTCTTCAACAGTCATAGGATGGCAGTCATTTGGCAGTCAAAATAGGGCAGCCTATAATTTGAGAATTTTGTTACACGTTTCGAAGTTATGGTGAGTTTCAATAATTGTTATTTGAGTCACTTCTCGATTTACTACAAGAACTCTGTACGCTCTTCGTGTTTTGGTAAGTCCTACAGACTCAAGAACTAAAAATTAGGATATTTTCAAACACTGATCAGTTAACTCCGGTCAATTGATGTAGATTATTCATGAATTATGGGCCATAGGCTTATAAAAGCTTTTTTAATATTCGTTATAAGGTTAGCACACAGTACACAGAAGGTCATCAAACTTATCTTGTTATTTAAATATTTAAATTATATTCTTGAATACCTTCTTGTGTCAATTTACGCTGTCTCAATTTATAATTGATATTGATTTTTTGCATTTGTTATAAAGTACTAGAACGTTGTTGATACATCCCATTATAATAAATATTCAGCAAATTTCTTTGCTTTGACTTCTTTCGTACGAAATATCGACTTGAACTATTTGCTAGCTCACCTAATGACCCTCTCTTCAAATAGATACTTTTTGTGATATTGTTTATACAAACTCTCTTGAAGCAAGCGAACACAAAAGTTTTTCGAGGTAAATTATCATAAGCTATTTGATCTTGCTGCAGATATTTTGCGAGCGTGAAAATTCTGATTATACGGTCATTTATCAAACGATTAATCCTACTATCGCTATCTCTCTGTTTCAAATTTTTTTAATTTTCTATCCTTTCACCTGCTTGTGAATTTATTCTTTATGACATCATAACGAGAATATCGGTCAGAGACCGAAGACTTATCGATCGGAAAGTTAGGGGATCCCCCAAAACAGCGCTCTTACTCCATAGTGACACCTTGTGTCCCATCACTAATTAATTCTGATTAATAACTCGCTAATTATACGACATAATTCGCCCAAAATCAATAGGCTTCCGGTCCGAGATATGATGAATGCACATGCAAAATCTGGAGCAGATTTAATCTCGCTTTCGTGAGATATCGCGTGCATCTAACAGACAGACAGACAGACAAATACCTATCAACATACTTACCGATTAAAATCGATAAGTAATGAGTGGAACAAACATAATATAACCTTTTTTTTATTCTAGAATCTAAAAACAAGTGATACACTGAAAGCACAGCTCACCTACCCGCATTTCCGACAAATGTGGAGTCTGAAAAAGACACCAAATTTCTTATGACGAAGAAGATCAACAAGATAAACAGAGAGAAAAAGTATAATAAAAGATGTGAGTTCAGCATTCTAATTAGTCTATTTTGTAACTTTCGGGAAGCCGATAAAGAAAGTTTTTATCGGTTTATCGGAGACATTTGACAACGCGTTCAATATGCAAGGGCTACTAAACTAAACGATTTATTATTATTAATTACAAGCAAAATGGCCCGGCTTCTTGTCTGTGTCTCAGCTTGGATGTCCCAATACAATTCAACATAGAACCGTTGCAATTTTTTGAAAATACGACAACAAGATGATACACCAAATTGAATCTGGAGAGTTATCTGCTAAAACAATAAACATAATAAGCAACATATTGGCATAAAATCATTTACAGATTGAAATCATACAATATATACAGTATATAGATACCGCATATGTTCTGAGTCTTCAGCGAAGTATATTCCAAAGTAACTTTAATTCAGCTTGTATGACTAAATTGGCAAACCTGCAGTGTTAGCCTACTATGCTAATTTGCTTATTATACAGTCTCCAACCTGCAGCCAAACTTGTTTTTCATTCGCAATTGAGAACGTTTATGTTGACCTCAAGTTTATTTTAATACATACTGTTATTTCTTTCTGCTAACTCACGAATACTTACGATCATTGGACACAAAAAACACTGATTTACAACAAATACTAAGCCAGACTGAACCAAGTCGTCTGATCAGCGCGCTTCCAATTTAGCAATTATCGAGATTGATTGGCAAAACTATGGACATACCACTTTGTTCCGTCAGATACGACCACATTGGCTGCCTAACACGTCAAATATCTTCATAAATAATATATGTCAGCGATTGTTAAGCGATTGTTCCGCGGAGCACTGGTGTCCGTGATAGGCATTCAGGTGTTCTTGGTCTTGATGCCTTTCTATTTGCCAGACCAGTAATTTCCGTTCAGGTAGATGCAACCATGAGAGTCTCACAAGAATACTTTCCTTTCTTGCGCTTCTCCAAGATTCGCTAGATACGCCCACATTGTCTGCGTGAAAACGTCAAACGTCATCGCAAATAACATATGTCAGTGATTATCAACCGATATTTCGCGTAACACTGATGTTCCGCGCCATGCGTTCGTGTATTTCGTGGGGTTAACGCTTTCCTATTTGCATGACCGTTAATTGCCGTTAAAGCATATATTGTAGTCATGAGAGGCCCACCAGGGTACTTTCGTTTTGCGCAATATATAAAAGATATCTCCGTGGTTTCCACTAAAAATTTGTTTGAAGCGTCTTAGCGATTACGTACTGGCCGGCAGTGACCGTTTTGATGTAATGTACCATAACTAAAATAAGTCCGTGGGCATCACAAAGTTGCGTGCAACACGAGAGGATGCTTTCCCTGTATTTGCATTGCGGGTCCGCGTTAATATCCGTTCATTACCGGTGGCTCCGTCAAGCGCCTATGGCAACCGCCGGGGGTTTCGGCGATGGAATTTTGATAATGAAATTTGACTTTGAAAAAATATTTTGAATGGTTAATAAAATCGACTAATCTTCACTCTCATTTATCATCGTTTTCAAATCAACTGAATTTGCTATACTATTGGTTCTGTATGGCGACATAATGAACAGAAACGGAACGAATAAATTTTGTTATTTTTCATTCAAGATAACAGCAATATCCAAACTAGCGACCACTCGTTTACCGCATCACGTCACAAGTGTGAAGTCCAATAACCTAAATTCCTACAAGGAGGAGAAGGAGGCCAGCAAGATATACACTATGTAGAGAACAAACTTACAAGAAAAGATGTGAGTTTAGATTTTTTATTTAGACCGTAACTTCATGTACGCTGATGAGGGAAAAATTTAATGCTTCCACACAACGATAGTAAAGTTTCGTTTGTTTTAGAATCACTCAATACTTGATCACAAGGTCCTATCTGTAGGTTAGTATATATATCTTTCAAGTGCAATATCTTAGATATGTTTTGTTTCAGACTATTTTGAAATCAGGAATTTTCATTCGTATTTTATTGCAAATTGTCACCATTGATTTTCTTTATCATATATTTATATTATGTTACGACTTAGCGACGAACTTATGTACGAAGTTATTAATTCGTTTAAACTAGTGCATATTTGAATTATTTTGATTTATTCCAAACACATTACGGTTATATGGTAGTATATACTCAATCGCGTTACTGTGCGAAAATAATTTAATCCTGGGAAGTTGTTTTTGTTCGAACCAAAGGCTACGCGGCCAGCCTACATTAAACTCTAACAAAAACAGTAGTCGAGGCTTCTATCGCAAACTTGAAAATATATTTCTCTCCCAAAACCTATCCGTTCCTCAACGTACTTCGAGTTTGTAGACAGCAAATAATGTGCTAAAATAATGAATAGATGTGATAAAAAAAAATGTTTACCAAAATAATATTTCAGATCACCGCTAACCCAATATAAGTATATTATGAACATCGTAGAACAACTTTATTAAGATAAGAATTCAATATAGCATTTTATTATATAAAAGTTCAAAAGATTTCTAAAAAAACATTTGACAATTCATAGAATCCTATTTGAGCTGGGCCATTCCACTACCCAATACGAAGTTATTCTCGCCAACTCACAGTAAATGTATGGTAAACTTTCGTATTGGATTGCGTTTCTACATTAAAATCAATATCATTCCAGGCAACCTTGCAAGGTCTCAGTGATAGACTATTGCACCTCGAACAACATCCCAGTATTATTAGTCAAAGGTATTTTTTTAAATTCAATTCCATTAAAAATGCGTCACTATGCAGGGATAACAGTATTATTGAACGAGTGGCGTTAGTCAGATTCAGAGAATCCATGTCGAAGAGAGCAGTCAAATCATCAAAGTCACTCAGTAACTGTTGCTGCCTAATGTAATGGCTGATCATCTCAAACCCAAATCATGTAGACCTTAGAAAACAAGCCCAAGAAATAAATTAGTGCCAAACCTAAACGATTTATTCCCATAATCTTACCTTGAATTCTGTCCCAATGGCATTAAATTAGAATCGGTGTAATTGTTGATAAACAGTCAACATATGATACTTGAATAGGAATCGGGAGAGTTATCTCCTGAACAAATAAACTTAATCATTATATATCATTTTTCATTACATATTTCCATCAATCATTTAAGTACACATTACGAAACTGCGGTTCTGTTTTTCCCAATGTCTTCAACAGTCATGATAGTAAGCTGTGAATATAGATTGAAAAAATATATTTGATGGTTAGTAAAATCGACTAAACTTCCCTCTCATTTATTATCGTTTCAATCACCTGAATTCGCTACACTATCGGTTCTGTATGACGACATAATGAACAAGTCGGAACGAATAAATTTATTTTCATTCAAGATAATAAGCGATATCCAAACTAGCGACCGCCGTCTACGCATTACCTCACAAGTGTGAAGTCCAAGAACCTGGATTCCTACAAGGAGGAGAGAAGTCCAAGAAGATATACACTACAAGAACAAACTTACAAGAAAAATGTGAGTTTAGCTTTTTTATTTAGGCCGTAACTTCCTGTACGCTGATAAGGGAGAAATTATTGCTTTCACAC
>NW_024102765.1:0-57105 GCF_013122585.1 Styela clava
CGTTATCTTTCTCTCTATCCAGGCATCAATATTCATATGATGCATACGTTATCTTTCGCTTTATCCAGGCATCAACATACCATATGATGCATACGTTATCTTTCGCTTTATCCAGGCATCAACTTACCATAAGATGCATACTTTATCTTTCTCTCTATCCAGGCATCAATATATCATATGATGCATACGTTATCTTTCTCTTTATCCAGGAATCAACCTACTATATGATGCATACGTTATCTTTCGCTTTATCCAGGCATCAACTTACCATAAGATGCATACGTTATCTTTCGCTTTATTCAGGCACCAACATACCATATGATGCATACGTTATCATTCTCTCTATCCAGGCATCAACATACCATAAGATGTAACGTTATCTTTCTTCATATCCAGGCATCAACATACCATAAGATGCATACGTTATCTTTCTCTCTATCCAGGCATCAATATATCATATGATGCATACGTCATATTTATCTCTATCCAGGCATCAACATACCATATGATGCATACGTCGTTATCTTTCGCTTTATCCAGGCATCAACATACCATATGATACATACGTTATATTTTGCTTCATCCAGGCATCAACAAACCACAAGATGCATACGTTATCTTTCTCTCTATCCAGGCATCAATATATCATATGATGCATACGTTATCTTTCTCTTTATCCAGGCATCAACATACCATAAGATGCATACGTTATCTTTCTCTCTATCCAGGCATCAACATACCATATGATGCATACGTCATATTTATCTCTATCCAGGCACCAACATATCATATAATGCATACGTTTTCTTTCACTTTATCCAGGCATCAACATACCATATGATGCATATGTTATCTTTCGCTTTATCCAGGAATCAACATACCTGATGATGCACACGTTATCTTTCTTTCTATCCAGGCATCAACATATCGTATGATGCATACGTTATCTTTCGCTTTATCCAGGAATCAACATACCATATGATGCATACGTTATCTTTCGCTTTATCCAGGCATCAACATACCATAAGATGCATATGTTATCTTTCTCTCTATCCAGGCATCAACATACCATATGATGCATACGTTATCTTTCGCTTTATCCAGGAATCAACATACCATAAGATGCATACGTTAACTTTCTCTATATCCAGGCATCAACATACCATATGATGCATACGTTAATTTTCGCTTTATTCAGGCATCAACATACCATAAGATGCATACTTTATCTTTCTCTCTATCCAGGAATCAACATACCATATGATGCATACGTTATCTTTCTCTTTATCCAGGCATAAACATACCATAAGATGCATACGTTATCTTTCTCTCTATCCAGGCATCAACATACCATATGATGCATACGTTATCTTTCTTTCTATCCAAGCATCAACATACCATATGATGCATACTTTATCTTTCTCTCTATCCAGGAATCAACATACCATATGATGCATACGTTAACTTTCTCTATATCCAGGCATCAACATACCATATGATGCATACGTTATCTTGCTTTCTATCCAAGCATCAACTTACCATATGATGCATACGTTATCTTTCTCTTTATCCAGGCATCAACATACCATAAGATGCATACGTTATCTTTCTCTCTATCCAGGCATCAACATACCATATGATGCATACGTTATCTTTCCCTTTATCCAGGCATCAATATATCATATGATGCATACGTTATCTTTCTCTTCATCCAGTCATCAACATACCATATGATGCATACGTTATTTTTCGCTTTATCCAGGCATCAACATACCATGAGATGCATACTTTATCTTTCTCTCTATCCAGGCATCAATATATCATATGATGCATACGTCATATTTATCTCTATCCAGGCACCAACATACCATATGATGCATACGTTATCATTCTCTCTATCCAGGCATCAACATACCATAAGATGTAACGTTATCTTTCTTCATATCCAGGCATCAACATACCATAAGATGCATACGTTATCTTTCTCTCTATCAAGGCATCAATATATCATATGATGCATACGTCATATTTATCTCTATCCAGGCATCAACATACCATATGATGCATACGTCGTTATCTTTCGCTTTATCCAGGCATCAACATACCATATGATACATACGTTATCTTTTGCTTCATCCAGGCATCAACAAACCACAAGATGCATACGTTATCTTTCTCTCTATCCAGGCATCAATATATCATATGATGCATACGTTATCTTTCTCTTTATCCAGGCATCAACATACCATAAGATGCATACGTTATCTTTCTCTCTATCCAGGCATCAACATACCATATGATGCATACGTCATATTTTTCTCTATCCAGGCACCAACATATCATATGATGCATACGTTTTCTTTCGCTTTATCCAGGCATCAACATACCATATGATGCATATGTTATCTTTCGCTTTATCCAGGAATCAACATACCTGATGATGCACACGTTATCTTTCTCTCTATCCAGGCATCAACATATCATATGATGCATACGTTATCTTTCGCTTTATCCAGGAATCAACATACCATATGATGCATACGTTATCTTTCGCTTTATCCAGGCATCAACATACCATAAGATGCATATGTTATCTTTCTCTCTATCCAGGCATCAACATACCATATGATGCATACGTTATCTTTCGCTTTATCCAGGAATCAACATACCATAAGATGCATACGTTAACTTTCTCTATATCCAGGCATCAACATACCATATGATGCATACGTTAATTTTCGCTTTATTCAGGCATCAACATACCATAAGATGCATACTTTATCTTTCTCTCTATCCACTATATCTTTCTCTCTATCCAGGCATTAATATATCATATGATGCATACGTTATCTTTCTCTCTATTCAGGCATCAACATACCATATGTTGCATACGTTATATTTATCTTTATACAGGCATCAACATACCATATGATGCATACGTCATATTTATCTTTATACAGGCATCAACATACCATATGATGCGCACGTTATCTTTCTTTCTATCCAAGCATCAACATACCATATGATGCATACGTTATCTTTCTCTCTATCCAGGCATCAACATACCATATGATGCATACGTTATATTTTTCTCTATCCAGGCATCAACATACCATATGATGCATACGTTATATTTTTCTCTATCCAGGCATCAACATACCATATGATGCATACGTTATATTTTTCTCTATCCAGGCATCAACATACCCTAAGATGCATACGTTATCTTTCTCTCTATCCAGGCATCAATATATCATATGACGCATACGTTATCTTTCGCTTTATACAGGAATCAACATACCATATGATGCATACGTTATCTTTCGCTTTATCCATGTATCAACTTACCATAAGATGCATACTTTATCTTTCCCTCTATCCAGGCATCAATATATCATATGATGCATACGTCATATTTATCTCTATCCAGGCATCAACATACCATATGATGCATACGTTATCTTTCGCTTTATCCAGGCATCAACATACCATATGATACATGCGTTATCTTTTGCTTCATCCAGGCATCAACATATCATAAGATGCATATTTAATCTTTCTCTCTATCCAGGCATCAATATATCATATGATGCATACGTTATCTTTCTCTTTATCCAGGCATCAACATACCATAAGATACATACGTTATCTTTTGCTTCATCCAGGCATCAACATACCATAAGATGCATACGTTATCTTTCTCTCTATCCAGGCATCAATATATCATATGATGCATACGTTATCTTTCTCTTTATCCAGGCATCAACATACCATAAGATGCATACGTTATCTTTCTCTCTATCCAGGCATCAACATACCATATGATGCATACGTCATATTTATCTCTATCCAGGCACCAACATACCATATGATGCATATGTCGTTATCTTTCGCTTTATCCAGGCATCAACATACCATAAGATGCATACGTTATCTTTCTCTCTATCCAGGCATCAATATATCATATAATGCATACGTTATCTTTCTCTTTATCCAGGCATCAACATACCATAAGATGCATACGTTATCTTTCTCTCTATCCAGGCATCAACATACCATATGATGCATACGTCATATTTATCTCTATCCAGGCACCAACATACCATATGATGCATACGTCGTTATCTTTCGCTTTATCCAGGCATCAACATACCATATGATACATACGTTATATTTTGCTTCATACGTTATCTTTCTCTCTATCCAGGCATCAATATATCATATGATGCATACGTTATCTTTCTCTTTATCCAGGCATCAACATACCATAAGATGCATGCCTAATCTTTCTTTCAATCCAGGCATCAATATATCATATGATGCATACGTCATATTTATCTTTATACAGGCATTAACATACCATATGATGCACACGTTATCTTTCTCTCTATCCAGGCATCAACATATCATATGCTGCATACGTTATCTTTAGCTTTATCCAGGAATCAACATACCATATGATGCATACGTTATCTTTCGCTTTATCCAGGCATCAACATACCATAAGATGCATATGTTATCTTTCTCTCTATCCAGGCATCAACATACCATATGATGCATACGTTATCTTTCGCTTTATCCAGGCATCAACATACCATATGATGCACACGTTAATTTTCGCTTTATTCAGGCATCAACATACCATAAGATGCATATTTTATCTTTCTCTCTATCCACTTTATCTCTCTCTCTATCCAGGCATCAACATACCATATGATGCACACGTTAATTTTCGCTTTATTCAAGCATCAACATACCATAAGATGCATATTTTATCTTTCTCTCTATCCACTTTATCTCTCTCTCTACCCAGGCATTAATATATCATATGATGCATACGTCATATTATCTCTATCCAGGCATCAATATATCATATGATGCACACGTTATCTTTCTCTCTATCCAGGCTTCAACATACCATAAGATGCATACGTTATCTTTCTCTTTATCCAGGCATCAATATATCATATGATGCATACGTTATCTTTCTCTTTATCCTGGCATCAACATACCATAAGATGCATACGTTATCTTTCTCTCTATCCAGGCATCAACATACCATATGATGCATACGTCATATTTATCTCTATCCAGGCACCAACATATCATATGATGCATACGTTTTCTTTCGCTTTATCCAGGCATCAACATACCATATGACGCATATGTTATCTTTCGCTTTATCCAGGCATCTACATACCATAAGATGCATACCTAATCTTTCTTTCAATCCAGGCATCAATATATATATCATATGATGCATACGTCATATTTATCTTTGTACAGGCATCAACATACCATGTGATCCATACGTTATCTTTCGTTTTATCCAGGAATCAACATACCATATGATGCACACGTTATCTTTCTCTCTATCCAGGCATCAACATATCATATGATGCATACGTTAATTTTCGCTTTATCGAGGAATCAACATACCATATGATGCATACGTTATCTTTCGCTTTATCCAGGCAACATTATACCATAAGATGCATATGTTATCTTTCTCTCTATCCAGGCATCAACATACCATATGATGCATACGTTATCTTTCGCTTTATCCAGGCATCAACATACCATATGATGCATACGTTAATTTTCGCTTTATTCGGGCATCAACATACCATAAGATGCATACTTTATCTTTCTCTCAATCCACTTTATCTTTCTCTCTATCCAGGCATCAACATACCATATGATGCATACGTTAATTTTCGCTTTATTCAGGCATCAACATACCATAAGATGCATACTTTATCTTTCTCTCTATCCACTTTATCTTTCTCTCTATCCAGGCATTAATATATCATATGATGCATACGTCATATATATCTTTATTTAGGCATCAACATACCATATGATGCGCACGTTATCTTTCTTTCTATCCAAGCATCAACATACCATATGATGCATACGTTATCTTTCTCTCTATCCAGGCATCAATATATCATATGATGCATACGTTATCTTTCGCTTTATACAGGAATCAACATACCATAGGATGCATACGTTATCTTTCGCTTTATCCAGGCATCAACTTACCATAAGATGCATACTTTATCTTTCTCTCTATCCAGGCATCAATATATCATATGATGCATACGTCATATTTATCTCTATCCAGGCATCAGCATACCATATGATGCATACGTTATCTTTCGCTTTATCCAGGCATCAACATACCATATGATACATACGGTATCTTTTGCTTCATTCAGGCATCAACATATCATAAGATGCATATTTTATCTTTCTCTTTATCCAGGCATCAACATACCATAAGATGCATACGTTATCTTTCTCTCTATCCAGGCTTCAACATACCATATGATGCATACCTTAACTTTCTCTCTATCCAGGCATCAACATACCATATGATGCATACGTTATCTTTCCCTTTATCCAAGCATCAATATATCATAAGATGCATACGTTATCTTTCTCTCTATCCAGGCATCAATATATCATATGATGCATACGTTATCTTTCGCTTTATACAGGCATCGACATACCATATGATGCATACGTTATCTTTCGCTTTATCCAGGCATCAACTTACCATAAGATGCATACTTTATCTTTCTCTCTATCCAGGCATCAATATATCATATGATGCATACGTTATCTTTCTCTTTATCCAGGAATCAACCTACTATATGATGCATACGTTATCTTTCGCTTTATCCAGGCATCAACTTACCATATGATGCATACGTTATCTTTCGCTTTATTCAGGCATCAACATACCATATGATGCATACGTTATCTTTCGCTTTATCCAGGCATCAACATACCATAAGATGCATACTTTATCTTTCTCTTTATCCAGGCATCAATATATCATATGATGCATACGTCATATTTATCTTTAGACAGGCATCAACATACCATATGATGCATACGTTGTCTTCCGCTTTATCCAGGAATCAACATACCATATGATGCACACGTTATCTTTCTTTCTATCCAAGCATCAACATACCATATGATGCATACGTTACCTTTCTCTCTATCCAGGCATCAACATACCATATGATGCATACGTTATCTTTCGCTTTATCCAGGAACCAACCTACCATATGATGCATACGTTATCTTTCGCTTTATCCAGGCATCAACATACCATATGATGCATACGTTATCTTTCGCTTTATCCAGGCATCAACATACCATAAGATGCACACGTTATCTTTTTCTCTATCCAGGCATCAACATACCATATGATGCATACGTTACCTTTCGCCTTATCCAGGCATCAACATACCATATGATGTATACGTTATCTTTCGCTTTATCCAGGCATCAACATACCATAAGATGCATACTTTATCTTTCTCTCTACCCAGGCATCAACATACCATAAGATGCATACTTTATCTTTCTCTCTATCCAGGCATCATTATACCATATGATGCATACGTTATCTTTTGCTTTATCCAGGAATGAACATACCATATGATGCACACTTTGTCTTTCTTTCTATCCAAGCATCAACATACCATATGATGCATACGTTATCTTTCTCTCTATCCAGGCATCAACATACCATATGATGCATACGTTATCTTTTTCTCTATCCAGGCATCAACATACCATATGATGCATACTTTGTCTTTTTCTCTATCCAGGCATCAACGTACCATAAGATGCATACGTTATCTTTTTCTCTATCCAGGCATCAACATACCATATGATGCATACGTTATCTTTCTCTTTATCCAGGCACCAACATACCATAAGATGCATACGTTATCTTTCTCTCTATCCAGGCATCAATATATCATATGATGCATACGTCATATTTATCTCTATCCAGGCATCAACATACCATATGATGCATACGTACCTGTAGGATTGATTATTATTCCGATCAACAGCGGCCTCAATCCTTTCTTATATTCTGATGGCCCTGATTACGCATGGAAGAAACTAAGCTTCGTCAGATCTTGGATTTACAAAAATACCATAAGACGATATGTTCGTGGTAAGTTTCCTAACCTCAATTCAATTATTTGGTTGATGTATGAGGCTGTATTTATTACGTGGCTACCGCGGGTGATAGATGAAGATTAATAGGATTTAGACATCAGATACAAGCGATGTGGCGCATTGTTCTGAACGATAGAAATACGCTTGCTACAGATTGTGGGTTCCAATCAGTTGGGAGATAATTATGTGGAGAGGAATATTCGCCGCCGTAGGGTGGTTTACGTATATGCCGATCGGTTACGTCTTTCTCCACCATCGAGGCCATGGATCTGGAAACAAATACCTCGCTATCTAATCCCATTTCCAATACGGACTGGTAACCGGAAAAGATTACGATTAAGCCATTTTGTCGGCCTTTTTATCCATAAAGAATAAGAAAGTCATTATTATTCAAGAAGTGAACATGCATGTAATCGATCTTCAGTCCACGAATCCTGCTAAGCATTGCTGCGGCATTTAGTACTTAAGGGTTTCTACGCCATTTTTGTATTTTTCATTATCTTGTACGGTAATATTGCTGAATGAAGTGTGATAGACTCTCTGTTGCTTCAAAAGTGTCAAATGAAAGAATGTGAATGAATTGGGAAATGACTGTTATTTCACAGATGCGAAGAAACCAAGTAGTAATAAGATAGATGTTCGGAGAAGTTCGATTCAACAGAAGAAAAATTTAACAACGCCATTACAAAGAGTGGAAGGTATTGCCAATAAATATTTATTCACTTTTTTCTATACAATTTCAAAACAATTTTAACAAGTTTTTCTGTGTCACGATGAGATTATTGGATTAGGCCATATCGACATGGAATCAAAAACCGTATGAAAATTGATTTATACGTTTACACTCATTTTCTACAAAATGTTACTCCGTCGTCTATCTAAAGCTACTCCCAAACCACGCCGTGAATTAATTGTTTTTTTGTTTTCAGAAATTCAAACCCCAATTCGATGCGAAACCAGTGTTTAAAAAGAACGACAACAAAATTTATGTTTTTTCCGTCAGATTATGGAAGCATAGAAACTAACTAAAAGACATGACGTTCAAATATTTTTTGATGAACATTTCTATTTCATGTCACAGATTATCGATTTTAATGTTTTCTGGCAGACATTTTTCTGGTAATAAATAAAGCACTTTTCCCTCGAACTTTTTACCTGATTCTCACTTTAAGTTAAAGCATATATGCAAAATTATATAGTTCTATGGATTGAATCAAATGGAATAGATAGATAGAATTATAAGTTTTGTCATCGGATTAACCGTTTGTTGCTTGAAAAAAAGAATTGAGACATTTTTCTGGTAATAAATATAGCATTTTGCCCTCGAACTTTTTACCTAATTCTCATTCTAAGTTAGAACGTATATGCAAAATTATATAGTTCTATGGATTGAATCAAATGTAATAGATGGATAGAATTATGATTTTTGTCCTCGGAGTACCGTTTGTTGCTTGGAAAAAAGAATTGAGAAAACAGAAAGAATTTAAAATTTGGTTTGGAATGGAGTATGACCATTGTTTTAAAGAATTCATTCGATTACTTCCTAATCAGATAAATGGAATATAATAAACTGTACTAATTTCAAAATGAACTGATTTCAGGTTAATCGAATATCATCGAAAAGTCGATGAACAAAATTGCTGAATAGTATTGTGTAAATCATGGTAATATTACTGTATAAACATGAATTTGTGAAACAAATTTCGAGAATTCCCATGCACTTTAATACTTGCTCACGTAAATATTTGCTGTTTTGAATAACTCAAATAATTTCTCAAATTTTCACACGGTACTTAGTTAACGTGGTAATTAGGTATAAAATTTTATGGCAATGTTTACATCGTAACTGACTGGTTCACTTCACTTAGCATATCGTATCATCATTATGGCAGAATTGAAAAAAAAAATGTAGACATGTGTATTTATAGCCCTATGTGTCATCCTATAACAAAACGCAAAAATAATAATGAAAATTTCGTAGATGTGTGTATCTATATCCCTATGTTTCAATATTACAAAATAAAAATAGAAAACAATAAAATTTTGTGGATGTGTGTATCTATATCCCTATGTTTCATTATTACAAAATAAAAATAAAAATTAATAAAAATTTTGTAAGATGTGTGTATTTATATCCCTATGTTTCATTGTTACAAAATAAAAATAAAAAACAATAAAAATTTTGTAGATGTGTGTATCTATAGCCCTATGTTTCATTCTGACAAAATAAAAAACAATAAAAATGCTGTAGTTGTGTGTATATATAGCCCTATTATTCATTATGACAAAATAGAAATAAAAACGATAAAAATTTTGTAGTTGTGTGTATCTATACCCTTATTAGTAATTATGACAAAATAAAAATGTAAATAATAAAAATTTTGTAGATGTGTGCGTAAATGATGGCTCAGCCGTCATTTTATTTATTGCCCTTTGTCGCCTCCTTGTGGTACTTTAGATTGTTGCGCAAGTTTGTCTCGTGGTTGCGCCATTTCCAGGATTTTGTTGAACAGGCTGACAGGGTTTGTGCTTCTCTGATTTTGTCTAAAATATTATTCTTTTTCCATACAGTTAAGATTGTTTAAATGTTAAATATTGAAGTACCTGCTTGTTTGTGATATTATTAGCCGAAAAAATCGGTAAGTCATATTTTATCTGAAGATATTTCTGTATTTAGGAATTCATTTGCTGAGTGTTCCTACTTGCTTAATATATGATTTTCATTGCAAATTCATATTAGTATAGAATAAGTAAAACACTGTGTGGACAAGTTATTGTCTGCTCTTTATTCATGAGTTATTCATGCCTTCTTTATCGTGTGATCAAGTACCGGTGGCCTATACTGTATTTTGCCAATGTCTCTGGTACTTTTTAGGTTATCACTATTGTGTTTTGCTTATAAGTTTTACTCTTATTTCAATTGCAGTTTACACACTTCTTCAATTTATTGAAACTTTATATTGGAACACTTCATCAGTTCATTGAGACACTATTTTGGAACGCTTTATAACATCTATTTCATCCTGTCATTTTAACACGATTTGGAAGTAACATCAAAACATTGTGTTGGACAGTTTCTTGGGGTCTCCAGGTTTCAGTGAGTGCAGCAGTGAGTTAAACGACGGTTATACCTACACGGCGGAACGACTGCGAGTCTGCGACAAAAGGGTTAAATAGACTGTTAGATTCGTAGCATCGTGAACAGCGGCCGTAATAGTAAACGATTTTAGCTTTACCAACCAAGTTAGTAAACGATTTGAGCTTTGCTAAACAAGTTAGTAAACGAATTTACACTATTACAAACAAGTTGGTAAAAGATTTCAAGATCTACTAAGCAAGTCAGTAGAACAATATCAGAATATTGATGATCAATAAACATGTTATTGTAATTTGGCGAAACTTCATCCTATCAGTGAATACAGGATATTTATACCAAGAAAAAGGAATATTCATTATAAATCATGGCTACAGCAAGATCTACAAATGCAAGTGATGACATGGGCTCTAATTCTGGTAATGATATGAGAGAAAATCTCAGAAGGTCTGAACGTAGCAGAACACTTACAGAAAAAGGACAATAATATCAAGTTAAAATGCTTCTGGGAAGGTGTAAGTCGAAATTTGAATTGTTTTCAAAAATAAGAATGAAGCTCATTAGAAGTATAGAAGATGGCGCCTCATTGCGTACTATTAAAGACGATTTGAAAACCTTTGAATTATGTTTTCATGGCTATCGTACAGCACACAAGGAGTATATATGCATTGCTGGTTGATGCCAATGCTACAAGTGAGGAAAATGATATTTTCATAAATGCTCAACATTTGTTTGAAGAATTACGTGCTAAAGCATTGAAGCAATTAGAAACATGGAGAATGATAAAGATGTCAGTTCTGCACATACCAGTATTTCAAGATATTCTCGTAGATCATGTTCTTCATCATCAAGTTCATCTGTGGTATATAAGCTAGCTGAAATAGCTGCCAAGAAAGCCTCAATAAAAGCAGAAGCTAGTTTTGCTGAAACTGAAATGAAAATTGCAAGAGGAGAGGATAAATTGAAATCAGAATTAGCACAAGCAGAAGCAAAACTCAAAGTTGAAGCTGTAAGGCTTCAAGCAAATGTACGACAAGCTGAAATACAGTTACAAGCTGACAAGAGAAGAATGAATCTGCAAAAGGAAATTACTAAAGCAGAAGCAGAAGAGAATATTTTTGCTCAAATTGATTGTGAAAATGATAGCTTTAGTAGACGTGATGTGACACAATTTGTACCGAATGAACCTTTTGTAGTAAGTCCGCATCATACAGCTGAACAAACTGCTTTAACGAATGAAAATTTGGTACCGGCACCTGATAATACCGCTGTACCATTTGTTACAAATAATATGAATGCAAATCCTGCTTATTCGAACACTGTTGAAAACATTGTTTCAAATCTATTGAATTTGTCTACTGCACCACAAAACCCATCGGTAGATGGCGCTAGTAGTTCAGAGATTGAAAGTCCAGTTGAAACAGTTGTTGATATTCAGCAAAGGGCTTCATTGCCAGATGAAGAACCAGAAGTTTTTGATGGTGATTTATTGAGATTTCCTATATGGCTTGGAGATTTTGAAGATCTTATTGAAAGAAATGTTCGAAACCCTAACAGGCGTCTTCGTTATCTTTTGAAGTATACGACTGGAGATGCAAGAAAGGCTATTGAAGGTTTCATGGGCATAGATGATGAAAACGCATATAATGAAGCAAAAGCGACACTAATAGTTTACCGAATGCTGATTGTAAGAAAAGTATAATCTGTCATGCATCAGAAGCTCGAGAAGTCATTCGAACTACAAGAATTGTACCAACACGAATACTTTGTGCCGATCGACCAAACAATGGCGACTCGGCTACAATATCCAGAGCTTACAAGCAAAGACTGAAGCAATGGCCTATCATTCCTACGAATGATGGCGGAAAAGGAATGCGTGAGTTTTGTCATTTTCTTACTAGTTGTAAGCGATTGGTAAACAATTCTACGCTGCTGAAGTAAATGGATGATGAAGATTTAATCCAAGTTCTTGTTCTGAAATTGCCAAAGTCGGCAAGAGATAGATGGTCGTCAAATGCATGTGAATATCACAGAAAACATGCATACTTTCCACCATTTTCTGAGTTCTGTGATCATGTCAAGAAAATATCGAAAGTAACTACACTTCCTGTGTATGGAACTGAAGTACTTGATGAACTTATGGCTAACAATAAGAAAGCTGTAAATATACCCGTTAGAAGAAGGACTTATATTAGAGGTTCTCACTTGTACTCTATTGATGCAAGCGAAGAAGTTCATAGTTCTCGTCAAACAGATAAGTCGAAACCTACCCATTTCTCAGATTCGTGTGTGTGTTGTAAAGGATCACATGATCTGAATGATTGTACAGCTTTTCTCAAGAAATCTTACAATGACCGAATCGAATATATCAAGTCTAATGGCATATGCTTTGCATGTCTAAGAAAAGGTCATCGTTCGAAAGGATGCACCAAAAGAAAGACTTGCAAAACTTGTGGTAAAGGTCACCCTACTGCCATAACTTCAGAAGAATTCGTTCGCAAGGTCAAGACGAAGATAGATTCAAATGAAGAAAATAGTTTACCGAATGCTGATTGTAAGAAAAGTATAATCTGTCATGCATCAGAAGCTCGAGAAGTCATTCGAACTACAAGAATTGTACCAACACGAATACTTTGTGCCGATCGACCAAACAAGAAAATGAAAGTTTATGCAATTTTAGATGAACAATCTGATACCACATTCTTTTCAGATGATGTCAGACGAAGCTTGGAATCAAATAGATTCAAGGGGAGATTGAACCTTTCTACTATGACTAGCTCGACTGTGGTGGATTCATACAAGATTATGGGCTTGCAAATTTTAGGTTGTAATGGCCCCAAGATAAATTTGCCTTCATGTTACACAAGAGATTCCATCCCAGTAAATCGTAATCAAATTATAGACAAGAAGGTTATAAACAAGTATCCAAAGTTCCAAGATGATCTAGATGAAATTCCGGACTATGATTGTATGCAAGCCCTGCGTCCATTGCAAATTATATCAGATGCTGACACAGAAAGTTATGCTATTAAAACAGCATTAGGATGGGGAGTTGTTGGAATGATTGATGCAGCATGTGTTGGTGGATATGCTACCAAAACTTGTAACAAAGTGACATTACATGACCTGTATACACCTGACATCATATCTCCTCAATTTGTACCTATAAATCAAGTTAAAGAAGTCATTAACCCTTGCATGATTTTGAGAAGTTTCAAACAAGATTTCATTGAATGCATGCACAAGAATAATATCAAAAAGCAAGAAATTGATGGTACATCGAACAAACCTATTTCTATCGAAGGTCGTAGGTTTTTGCAGAAGTGTCAATCAAGTATTCACATGACACAGGATGGTCATTATGAGTTGTCTCTTCCTTTTCGAAACAAAGAAGTGAAGCTTTCAAACAACAAGCAATTAGCTCTCAGATGCTTACAATGAATCAAGAAGCGTTTTGGGAGAGATGAAAGGTTTAAGGAGCTTTACTGTGCATTCATGAAAGATGCAATTGAAAAAGGGTACGCTGAGAGATTGTCTGACTCACTGATATCAGTGCTTGCTCGATTTCGTGAAAAGGAAATTGCGTTCATGGCAGACATCGAATCAATGTTTTATCAAGTTCGAATTGACGAAGAAGACAGAGATTTTGTCAGATTTCTGTGGTGGGACAATGGTGATTGCACGAAAAAGCCTAGTTGTTACAGGATGCGAGTCATGGTGTTTGGTTCTACGTCGAGTCCATCGTGCTGTAATTTTGTCCTCAAGAAAACTGCAGATGACTACGAAAAAGAATTTGGTGAAGATGCAGCTCAAATCATGAGAAAGAATTTCTATGTTGATGACGGTTTAAAGTCAGTTGATAGTGTTGAAGAAGCAACATCGTTGATTAAAGCAAGTAAGAAAATGTGTGCTAAAGGTGGTTTCAATTTGACAAAATTAGTGTCTAATTAAAAAAAATGAAGTTTTACAAGCTGTTGATGAGAATGATCGCTCGACAAAGTTCAAGAATTTAGATCTTGGAAGTAACCCAATACCAGGTGAAAGAGCACTGGTTGTTCAATGGTGTATTATGGATGACAGTTTCACTTTTCGTATTACTTTGAAAGATCGTCCTTTTACAAGACGTGGAATTCTGTCAACAGTATGTTCAATCTATGATCCATTCGGATTTATTGCTCCTGTTGTCTTAGAAGGAAAACGAATTCTTCAGGAGTTGTGTCGTGATAAGTACAAATGGGATGAACCCGTTCCAGATAATTTGAAACCAAGATGGGAGCGATGGAGAAATGATCTTCATCATCTTGCAGAATTAAAAATTCGACGATGTTTCAAGCCAAGTAATTTTGGTGAAATCAAGAAAACTGAATTACATCACTTTAGTGATGCATCGACTCGTGGATATGGCCAGTGCACCTATTGAAGACTGACCAATCAGAAAAATCAAATTCATTGTTCATTCGTGATGGGAAAGTCTAAGAGTAGCACCATTGAAACCTATCACAATACCTCAATTGGAATTGACTGCGGCACTTGTATCTGTTCGGGTTGGAGTCATGTTGAGGCGAGAATTGAATTTTGTCAACATCAAGGAAACATATTGGACGGACAGTAAAGTTGTTCTTGGTTATGTTTCAAATGATTCTCGTCGATTTCACATATATGTGGCAAACCGAGTTCAAGAGATTCGTGATCATAGTGAGCCAAATCAATGGTTTTATGTGGATACAAAGAACAACCCAGCTGATGATGCCTCAAGAGGTTTGAGTCCAAAAAGATCTACTGACCAAACATGATCGATATCTAAAGGGACCTGATTTTCTGTGGAAACCACTTACAGTGGAAAAAGAGTTTTCACATGAATTCGAAGAGCTTGATGCTTCGGATCCAGAAATACGTAATTCTGTGACATTTTTGACTGAAGTAAAAGAGCGATCTTTCCCAAGTCTTTTGGAGAGATTGTCAATGTTTTCAAGTTTATACAAAGCTCAGAGATTTTTTGTCATTTTATGCCGATGGCTGAAAATTCTTCAAAATCATAGAAACAAGAATTTTACTTCATCTTTTGGTTCAATAACTGTACAAGAGATGGAAGATGCTAAGAAGATAATTTTAAAACTTATGCAGTGTCAAGTGTATCCAGATGAAATCGAAATATTGAACAAACCTAAGAAATTCGATACTGTAAAAAAATCATCATCATTATTCAAGCTTGATCCATGTATAAGATCTGATGAATTGTTGAGAATTGGAGGAAGATTGAAAGATTCAAGTTTGCCTGAAGAATTGAAGCATCCTGTTATATTGCCCAAGTCTCATCATATTACAACTCTGATAATCAAGCATTATCATGAAGTCGTGAAACATCAAGGACGTGGAATTACACTCAATGAAATAAGATCTGCTGGATTTTGGATAGTTTCTGGCATTGCTGCTGTCTCAAGTTTCATACATCACTGCACAAAATGTAGGAGACTTAGAGGAACGTTTCAAGAACAGGAAATGGCTGATTTACCAAAAGACAAAACGGATGACAGTCCATGTTTTTCATTTTGTGCTACAGATTTATTTGGCCCCTTCATTATCAATAAAGGGAGGAGAGAACTCAAGAGATATGGAGTTTTATTTACATGTATGGCATCGCGTGCTGTTCGTGTTGAAATCGCCCCAAGTTTAGAAACCGACAGCTTCATAAATGCTCTAAGAAGATTTATTTGCAGAAATGGATCAATCAGACAACTGAGATGTGACCGTGGAACAAACATGGTTGGAGCATCAAGAGAATTAAGAGAGGGTCTACAGGCAATGAATCATTAAAAAATTCAAGAAGTTTTACTTAAAGAAAATTGTGATTATTTCCCATTCAAGTTCAATGTTAGCGCCGCAAGTTACCAGGGAGGCGTTTGGGAACGTCAATTTCGTAGTATAAGAGCAGTTCTTTCATCCATCCTGGAAAAGAATGGAAGGCAACTAGATGAGGATTCTCTTCGCACTCTGATGGCAGAGGCTGAAGCAGTTGTCAATGGACGTCCTCTAGTTGTGGATAATTTGTCATGTCCTGATTCACCACTGCCTCTGACGCCTAATCATTTGTTGACTGCGAAGACAAGACTTGTATTACCACCACCAGGTGTATTTGGAAGGGAAGATTTGTACTCGCGTAAAAGATGGAGGAGAGTACAGCATTTAGCCAATGAATTTTGGATTCGATTTCGTAAAGAATATTTACAATCACTCCAAGTTCGTCAAAAGCGGAACAAAGTTCAACGTGACCTCAAAATTGGTGATATTGTCATAGTCGTTGACAAAAATACATCAAGAAATCAGTGGAAGATGGCGAGAGTTGTTGATGTCTATACCGATGCAGATGGTCATGTTCGAAGAGTTCGAGTTCTCGTAGGAGATTCAACACTCGATGAGAGAGGAACGCGTAAAAAGGATGTTCTCTTTCTTGATCGTCCAATCCAAAAGTTGATTCTTTTCTTGGAGAGTGGAGATACGGGAGAAGATTCCCGGCGAGGGAGCCAGAAATAGACATTGTGAAGATTGTAATTTATTTTAGTATAGAAATAGCATTTCTAGGGGAGCCATGTAAATGATGGCTCAGCCGTCATTTTATTTATTGCCCTTTGTCGCCTCATTGTGGTACTTTAGATTGTTGCGCAAGTTTGTCTCGTGGTTGCGCCATTTTCAGGATTTTGTTGAACAGGCTGACAGGGTTTGTGCTTCTCTGATTTGGTCTAATATATTATTCTTTTGATTGTTTAAATGTTAAATATTGAAGTACCTGCTTGTTTGTGATATTATTAGCCGAAAAAATCGGTAAGTCATATTTTATGTGAAGATATTTCTGTATTTAGGAATTCATTTGCTGAGTGTTCCTACTTGCTTAATATATGATTTTCATTGCAAATTCATATTAATATAGAAAAAGTAAAACACTGTGTGGACAAGTTATTGTCTGCTCTTTATTCATAAGTTATTCATGCCTTCTTTATCGTGTGATCAAGTACCGGTAGCCTATACTGTATTTTGCCAATGTCTCTGGTACTTTTTAGGTTATCACTATTGTGTTTTGCTTATAAGTTTTACTCTTATTTTAATTGCAGTTTACACACTTCTTCAATTTATTGAAACTTTATATTGGAACACTTCATCAGTTCATTGAGACACTATTTTGGAACGCTTTATAACATCTATTTCATCCTGTCATTTTAACACGATTTGGAAGTAACATCAAAACATCATGTTGGACAGTTTCTTGGGGTCTCCAGGTTTCAGTGAGTGCAGCAGTGAGTTAAACGACGGTCATACCTACACGGCGTAACATACGACTGCGAGTCTGCGACAAAAGGGTTAAATAGACTGTTAGATTCGTAGCATCGTGAACAGCGGCCGTAATAGTACCACTGTGAATTCAGCGGAATTACAGCGGAAAAATATTCTGCAGTTTTCAACCGGTTCCCATGCGGAAAAAATCTCTTATTACAATATTTATAAGGGATAAATGGATCCTATTTGGAATAATATGTTCCGAAGGAAACAACTCGGACCAAAATATAAGTTTAATCACATTTAGCTGGTAGTGGAAATTACAACATACATAACTGTATATCATATAAAACAGAAAAACTAAAACGTATTAGAATATAATTGCAGAATGAAAAAAAATACAAAATAAAAATATGCTACATTTGATGGGAACACAAAGGTATTATATATAAAATTGAAGGGAACAAAGCGGGACTTTATGATTTATGGGGTTTCAAATACAGGCGAAAAACAAGATTTTCTGAAATTTGATGCGTACTCGGTATATCGAGGCCAAATTCGAATATGTTGCTTTATATGCCGACAACTTTTGACAACGATTTCGATCACATGTACAAGTCAAGTGTCTAACACCGAAGTATGATCAACAGCGGAACAAAACTTAAAAAAATATGGCCCTTCAAAAATTGACGAAAAATCAAATTTTGCTATATTTCGTACGAACTCAATGATTCGATGCCGAATTCGAATATGATCCGCAAAGTGCCGACAACTTTTAACAGTAATTTTGAATAGTACCAATAGTGAAAAGTATTATATATAAAAGTTGAAGGGAACAAAGCGGGACTTTATGATTTATGGGGCTTCAAATACGGGTCAAAAACAAGATTTTCCAAAATTTGATGCGAACTCGATACATCGAGGCCGAATTCGAATATGTTGTTTTATATGCCGACAACTTTTGACAACGATTTCGATCACATGTACAAGTCAAGTGTCTAACACCAAAGTATGATCAACAGCGGAACAAAACTTAAAAAAATATGGCCCTTCAAAAATTGACGAAAAATCAGATTTTGCTGTATTTCATGCGAACTCAATGATTCGATGCCGTATTCGAATATGATCCGCAAAGTGCCGACAACTTTTAACAGTAATTTTGAATAGTACCAATAGTGAAAAGTATTATATATAAAAGTTGAAGGGAACAAAGCGGGACTTTATGATTATTGGGGCTTCAAATAAAGGCCCAAAACAAGATTTTCTGAAATTTGATGCGTACTCGACATATCGATGCCGAATTCGAATATGATCCGCAAAGTGCCGACAACTTTTAACAGTAATTTTGAATGATACCAATAGTGAAAAGTATTATATATAAAAGTTGAAGGGAACAAAGCGTGACTTTATGATTTATGGGGCTTTAAATACAGGCCAAAAACAAGATTTTCCGAAATTTGATGCGAACTCGATACATCGAGGCCAAATTCGAACATGTTGCTTTATTTGCCGACAACTTTTGACAACGATTTCGATGACATGTACAAGTCAAGTGTCTAACACCAAAGTATGATTAACAGCGGAACAAAACTTAACAAAATATGGCCCTTCAAAAATTGACAAAAAATCAGATTTTGCTGTATTTCGAGCGAACTCAATAATTCGATGCCGAATTCGAATATGATCCGCAAAGTGCCGACAATTTTTAACAGTAATTTTGTATAGTACCAATAGTGAAAAGTATTATATATAAAAGTTGAAGGGAACAAAGCGGGACTTTATGATTCATGGGGCTTCAAATACGGGCCAAAAACAAGATTTTCCGAAATTTGATGCGAACTCGATACATCGAGGCCGAATTCGAATGTGTTGCTTTATATGCCGACAACTTTTGACAACGATTTCGATCACATGTATAAGTCAAGTGTCTAACACCAAAGTATGATTAACAGCGGAACAAAACTTAACAGAATATGGCCCTTCAAAAATTGACAAAAAAATCAGATTTTGCTGTATTTCAAGCGAACTCAATGATTCGATGCCGAATTCGAATATGATCCGCAAAGTGCCAACAACTTTTAACAGTAATTTTGAATAGTACCAATAGTGAAAAGTATTATATATAAAAGTTGAAGGGAACAAAGCGGGACTTTATGATTTATGGGGCTTCAAATACGGGCCAAAAACAAGATTTTCCGAAATTTGATGAGAACTCGATACATCGAGGCCGAACTCGAATATGTTGTTTTATATGCCGACAACTTTTGACAACGATTTCGATCACATGTACAAGTCAAGTGTCTAACACCAAAGTATGATCAACAGCGGAACAAAACTTAAAAAAATATGGCCCATCAAAAATTGACGAAAAATCAGATTTTGCTGTATTTCGTGCGAACTCAATGATTCGATGCCGAATTCGAATATGATCCGCAAAGTGCCGACAACTTTTAACAGTAATTTTGAATAGTACCAATAGTGAAAAGTATTATATATAAAAGTTGAAGGGACAAAGCGGGACTTTATGATTTATGGGGCTTCAAATACGGGCCAAAAACAAGATTTTCCGAAATTTGATGCGAACTCGATACATCGAGGCCGAATTCGAATATGTTGTTTTATATGCCGACAATTTTTGACAACGATTTCGATCACATGTACAAGTAAAGTGTCTAACACCAAAGTATGATCAACAGCGGAACAAAACTTAAAAAAATATGGCCCTTCAAAAATTGACGAAAAATCAGATTTTGCTGTATTTCGTGCGAACTCAATGATTCGATGCCGAATTCGAATATGATCCGCAAAGTGCCGACAATTTTTAACAGTAATTTTGAATAGTACCAATAGTGAAAAGTATTATATAAAAAAGTTGAAGGGAACAAAGCGGGACTTTATGATTATTGGGGCTTCAAATAAAGGCCCAAAACAAGATTTTCTGAAATTTGATGCGTACTCGACATATCGATGCCGAATTCGAATATGATCCGCAAAGTGCCGACAACTTTTAACAGTAATTTTGAATGATAGCAATAGTGAAAAGTATTATATATAAAAGTTGAAGGGAACAAAGCGTGACTTTATGATTTATCGGGCTTCAAATACAGGCCAAAAACAAGATTTTCCGAAATTTGATGCGAACTCGATACATCGAGGCCAATTTCGAACATGTTGCTTTATTTGCCGACAACTTTTGACAACGATTTCGATGACATGTACAAGTCAAGTGTCTAACACCAAAGTATGATTAACAGCGGAACAAAACTTAACAAAATATGGCCCTTCAAAAATTGACAAAAAATCAGATTTTGCTGTATTTCGAGCGAACTCAATGATTCGATGCCGAATTCGAATATGATCCGCAAAGTGCCGACAACTTTTAACAGTAATTTTGTGTAGAACCAATAGTGAAAAGTATTATGTATAAAAGTTGAAGGGAACAAAGCGGGACTTCATGATTTACGGGGCTTCAAATACGGGCCAAAAACAAGATTTTCCGAAATTTGATGCGAACTCGATACATCGAGGCCGAATTCGAATGTGTTGATTTATATGCCGACAACTTTTGACAACGATTTCGATCACATGTATAAGTCAAGTGTCTAACACCAAAGTATGATTAACAGCAGAACAAAACTTAACAGAATATGGCCCTTCAAAAATTGACAAAAAATCAGATTTTGCTGTATTTCGAGCGAACTCAATGATTCGATGCCGAATTCGAATATGATCCGCAAAGTGCCGACAACTTTTAACAGTAATTTTGAATAGTACCAATCGTGAAAAGTATTATATATAAAAGTTGAAGGGAACAAAGCGGGACTTTATGATTTATGGGGCTTCAAATACAGGCCAAAAACAAGATTTTCCGAAATTTGATGCGAACTCGATACATCGAGGCCAAATTCGAACATGTTGCTTTATTTGCCGACAACTTTTGACAACGATTTCGATGACATGTACAAGTCAAGTGTCTAACACCAAAGTATGATCAACAGCGGAACAAAATTAAAAAAATATGGCCTTTCAAAAATTGACGAAAAATCAGATTTTGCTGTATTTCGTGCGAACTCAATGATTCGATGCCGAATTCGAATATGATCCGCAAAGTGCCGACAACTTTTAACAGTAATTTTGAATAGTACCAAGAGTGAAAAGTATTATATATAAAAGTTGAAGGGAACAAAGCGGGACTTTATGATTATTGGGGCTTCAAATAAAGGCCCAAAACAAGATTTTCTGAAATTTGATGCATACTCGACATATCGAGGCCGAATTCGAATATGATCCGCAAAGTGCCGACAACTTTTAACAGTAATTTTGAATGATACCAATAGTGAAAAGTATTATATAAAAGTTGAAGGGAACAAAGCGTGACTTTATTATTTATGGGGCTTCAAATACATGCCAAAAACAAGATTTTCCGACATTTGATGCGAACTCGATATATCGAGGCCAAATTCGAACATGTTGCTTTATTTGCCGACAACTTTTGACAACGATTTCGATGACATGTACAAGTCAAGTGTCTAACACCAAAGTATGATGATCAACAGCGGAACAAAACTTAACAAAATATGGTCCTTCAAAAATTGACAAATAATCAGATTTTGCTGTATTTCGTGCGAATTCAATGATTCGATGCCGAATTCGAATATGATCCGCAAAGTGCCGACAACTTTTAACAGTAATTTTGAATAGTACCAATAGTGAAAAGTATTATATATAAAAGTTGAAGGAAACAAAGCGGGACTTTATGATTTATGGGTCTTCAAATACAGGCCAAAAACAAGATTTTCCGAAATTTGATGCGTACTCGATATATCGATGCCGAATTCGAACATGTTGATTTATATGCCGACAACTTTCGACAACGATTTCAATCACATGTAAAAGTCAAGTGTCCAACACCAAAGTATGATCAACAGCGGAACAAAACTTAACAAAATATGGCCCTTCAAAAATTGACGAAAAATCAGTTTTCGCTGTATTTCGTGCGAACTCAATGATTCGATTCATACAGCGACTTTGAATTTTTATGTTGTTTCACTCGTCATGATCCTTCTAATACAAATGCGGAACAGAATTAGCAGAACAAATAGCGATATAGTATGCTTTTAAAATCCGCTTGAAAACCACAAATGTTCTTTCTTTCTACCTAATATACTAATATAATATAAAAAATATATACTAAGAAGTTACTTATTCACATTTAAATAATTCAGATTCAGCTTCCGTGTAATTATCAATTATAAATCGATCCCAGGCGAACATCACCGAGCCCACAGCTGACTGATATTTTGAAATAACGGCTTTATCCGTTAACACTCTAGAATTATATATACATGCTATACGTTTGTCAAGTCAATTTAAAAAATTTTCCGCTGGTGATCACACTCTGGTGTTGACCACATGAGTCATACATGTAAACGAAATCATTGTCAAAAGTTTTCAGAAAATAGAATAACATATTCGAACTTGGCGTCGAAGAATCGATATCGCACCAAATATGACAAAATTTGATTTTCAAACAACTTTTGAAGGCCCATATTTTTTTGATTTTCATTCCGCTGGTGATCATACTTTGTTGGTGGACACTTTAGTTATACATGTTTATGAAATCGTTGTCAAAAGTTGTCGGAAAATAGAATAACATATTCGAATTTGGCGTCGAATAATTGATATCGCACCAAATATGGCAAAATCTGATTTTTACCCATTTTTGAAGTCCCGTATTTTTTTAATTTTCATTCCGCTGGTGATCATACTTTGTTGGTGAACACTTTAGTTATACGTGTCTACGAAATCGTTGTCAAAAGTTGTCGGAACAAAGAATGACATCGTTATCGCACCAAATATGACAAAATCAGTTTTTATCAATTTTTGAAGGCCCATAATTATTCAATTTTAATTCCGCTGGTCATCATACTTTGTTGCTGGATACTTAGGTTATACGTATAAACGAAATCATAGTCAAAAATTGTCGGAAAATAAAATAACATATTCGAATTCGGGGTCGAATAGTTGATATCGCAATAAATATGACAAAATCTGATTTTCATCAATTTTGAGAGGCAATATTTTTTCAATTTTCATTCCGCTAGTGATCATACTTTGTCGTTGGATACTTAGGTTATACGTGTAAACGAAATCTTGTCAAAAGTTGTCGGAAAATAAAATAACATATTCGAATTCGGCATCGAATCATTGAGTTCGCACAAAATACAGCAAAATCTGATTTTTCGTCAATTTTTGAAGGCCCATAATTTGTTAAGTTTAGTTCTGCTGATGATCATACTTTGGTGTTAGACACTTGACTTGTACATATCATCAAAATCGTTGTCAAAAGTTGTCGGCAAATAGAGCAACATGTTCGAATTCGGCCTCGATACATCGAGTACGCATCAAATTTCAAAAAATCTTGTTTTTGGCCTGTATTTGAAGCCCCAATAATCATAAAGTCCCGCTTTGTTCCCTTCAACTTTTATATATAATACTTTTCACTATTGGTACTATTCAAAATTATTGTTAAAAGTTGTCGGCACTTTGCGGATCATATTCGCATTCGGCCTCGATATGCCGAGTACGCATCAAATTTCAGAAAATCTAGTTTTTGGCCTGTATTTGAAGCCCCATAAATCATAAAGTCCCGCTTTGTTCCCTTCAACTTTTATATATAATACTTTTCACTATTGGTACTATTCAAAATTATTGTTAAAAGTTGTCGGCACTTTGCGGATCATATTCGAATTCGGCATCGATATGTCGAGTACGCATCAAATTTCAGAAAATCTGGTTTTTGGCCTGTATTTGAAGCCCCAATAATCATAAAGTCCCGCTTTGTTCCCTTCAAATTTTATATATAATACTTTTCACTATTGGTACTATTCAAAATTACTGTTAAAAGTTGTCGGCACTTTGCGGATCATATTCGAATTCGTCATCGAATTATTGTGTTCGCACGAAATACAGCAAATTATGATTTTTTGTCAATTTTTGAAGAGCCAAATTTTGTTGAGTTTTGTTCCGCTGTTGATCATACTTTGGTGTTAGACACTTGACTTGTACGTGTCATTGAAATCGTTGTCAAAAATTGTCGGCAAATAAAGAAACATGTTCGAATTTAGCCTCGATGTATCGAGTTCGCATCAAATTTCGGAAAATCTTGTTTTTGGCCTGTATTTGAAGCCCCATAAATCGTAAAGTCCCGCTTTGTTCCCTTCAACTTTTACATATAATACTTTTCATTATTCGTACTATTCAAAATTACTGTTAAAAGTTGTCGGCATTTTGCGGATCATATTCGAATTCGGCATCGAATCATTGACTTCGCCCGAAATACAGCAAAATCAGATTTTTTGTCAATTTTTGAAGGGCCACAATTTGTTAAGTTTTGTTCCGCTGTTGATCATACTTTGGTGTAAGACACTCGACTTATACATGTGATCGAAATCGTTGTCAAAAGTTGTCGGCATATAAATCAACATGTTCGAATTCGGCATCGATATATCGAGTACGCATCAAATTTCAGAAAATCTTGTTTTTGGCCTGTGTTTGAAGACCCATAAAGTCCCGCTTTGTTCCCTTCAACTTTTATATATAATACTTTTCACTATTGGTACTATTCAAAATAACTGTTAAAAGTTGTCGGCACTTTGCGGATCATATTCGAATTCGGCATCGAATCATTGAGTTCGCCCGAAATACAGCAAAATCAGATTTTTTGTCAATTTTTGAAGGGCCATAATTTGTTAAGTTTTGTTCCGCTGTTGATCATACTTTGGTCTAAGACACTTGACTTATACATGTGATCGAAATCGTTGTCAAAAGTTGTCGGCATATAAATCAACATGTTCGAATTCGGCCTCGATATATCGAGTACGCATCAAATTTCAGAAAATCTCGTTTTTGGCCTGTATTTGAAGACCCATAAATCATAAAGTCCCGCTTTGTTCCCTTCAACTTTTATATATAATACTTTTCACTATTGGTACTATTCAAAATTACTGTTAAAAGTTGTCGGCATATTGCGGATCATATTCGTATTCGACATCGAATTATTGTGTTCGCTCGAAGTACAGCAAATTATGATTTATTGTCAATTTTTGAAGGGCCATATTTGGTTAAGTTTTGTTCCGCTGTTGATCATACTTTGGTGTTAGACACTTGACTTGCACATGTCATTGAAATCGTTGTCAAAAGTTGTCGGCAAATGAAGCAACATGTTCGAATTTGGCCTCGATTTATCGAGTTCGCATCAAATTTCGCAAAATCTTGTTTTTGGCCTGTATTTGAAGCCCCATAAATCATAAAGTCCCGCTTTGTTCCCTTCAACTTTTATATATAATACTTTTCACTATTGGTACTATTCAAAATTATTGTTAAAAGTTGTGGGCACTTTGCGGATCATATTCGAATTCGGCATCGATATGTCGAGTACGCATCAAATTTCAGAAAATCTTGTTTTTGGCCTGTATTTGAAGCCCCAATAATCATAAAGTCCCGCTTTGTTCCCTTCAACTTTTATATATAATACTTTTAACTATTGGTACTATTCAAAATTATTGTTAAAAGTTGTCGGCACTTTGCGGATCATATTCGAATTCGGCCTCGATATGTCGAGTTCGCATCAAATTTCAGAAAATCTTGTTTTTGGCCTGTATTTGAAGCCCCATAAATCATAAAGTCACGCTTTGTTCCCTTCAACTTTTATATATAATACTTTTCACTATTGGTATCATTCAAAATTACTGTTAAAAGTTGTCGGCACTTTGCGGATCATATTCGAATTCGTCATCGAATCATTGTGTTCGCACGAAATACAGCAAATTATGATTTTTTTGTCAATTTTTGAAGGGCCATATTTTGTTAAGTTTTGTTCCGCTGTTGATCATACTTTGGTGTTAGACACTTGACTTGTACATGTCATTGAAATCGTTGTCAAAAATTGTCCGCAAATAAAGCAACATGTTCGAATTTGGCCTCGATGTATCGAGTTCGCATCAAATTTCGGAAAATCTTGTTTTTGGCATGTATTTGAAGCCCCATAAATCGTGAAGTCCCGCTTTGTTCCCTTCAACTTTTATATATAATACTTTTCACTATTGGTACTATTCAAAATTACTGTTAAAAGTTGTCGGCACTTTGCGGATCATATTCGAATTCGGCATCGAATCATTGTGTTGGTACGAAATATAGCAAAATATGATTTTTTGTCAATTTTTGAAGGGCCATATTTTGTTAAGTTTTGTTCCGCTGTTGATCATACTTTGGTGTTAGACACTTGACTTGTACATGTTATCGAAATTGTTGTCAAAAATTGTCGGCATATAAAGCAACATATTTGAATTCGGCCTCGATATACCGAGTACGCATCAAATTTCAGAAAATATTGTTTTTCACCTGTATTTGAAACCCCATAAATCATAAAGTCCCGCTTTGTTCCCTTCAACTTTTATATATAATACTCATCACTATCGGTACTATTCAAAATTACTGTTAAAAGTTGTCGGCACTTTGCGGATCATATTCGAATTCGGCATCGATATGTCGAGTACGCATCAAATTTCAGAAAATCTTGTTTTTGGCCTGTATTTGAAGCCCCAATAATCATAAAGTCCCACTTTGTTCCCTTCAAATTTTATATATAATACTTGTCACTATTGGTACTATTCAAAATTACTGTTAAAAGTTGTCGGCACTTTGCGGATCATATTCGAATTCGGCATCGAATCATTGAGTTCGCTCGAAATACAGCAAAATCTGATTTTTTGTCAATTTTTGAAGGGCCATATTTTGTTAAGTTTTGTTCCGCTGTTGATCATACTTTGGTGTTAGACACTTGACTTGTACATGTTATCGAAATTGTTGTCAAAAATTGTCGGCATATAAAGCAACATATTTGAATTCGGCCTCGATATACCGAGTACGCATCAAATTTCAGAAAATATTGTTTTTCACCTGTATTTGAAACCCCATAAATCATAAAGTCCCGCTTTGTTCCCTTCAACTTTTATATATAATACTCATCACTATTGGTACTATTCAAAAATACTGTTAAAAACTGTCGGAACTTTGCGGATCATATTCGCATTTGGTCTCGAACCCTAGAGTTTGCATGTAACATTGAAAAAAATATTTTCCGATCTTTTTGTGTTCCCATCAAATGTTGCCTATTTTTATTTTGTATTTTTTTTCATTCTGCAAATATATTCTAATACGTTTTAGTTTTTCTGTTTTATGTGATATATCCATTTATCCCTTATAAATATTGTAATAAGAGATTATTTTCCGCATGGGAACTGGTTGAAAACTGCAGAATAATTTTCCGCTGAAATTCCGCTGGATTCACAGTGGTGTAATAGTGTGTATCGGTGGCCCTATGTGTCATTTTATAACAAAACAAAAAACAAATAATAAAATTTTTGTAGACGTGTGTATCGGTAGCCCTATGTGTCATTTTATATATATAAAAAACTTTAACAATTTTGTAAATGTTTGTTTATGTAGATCTATATGTCATTATAACAAAATAAGGACCAATAAAAATTGCATAGATGTGTCATGTGTATCTATAGCCCTATGTTATTTTATAACAAAATTAAATCTATAGCCCGTATGTTATTTTATAGCAAAATTAAATAAAAAAAATATAAATTTTTTTTTAGATGTGTGTGTATCTATATTTGCGTGTTGCTTTTAAAAATAACAATTAATACTTAAATTTAACGCGTTTGAAAGGCAACAAAATGAAAAAACATTCTTTTTCTGTTTTATGAATTTTATTTCAAGTTGATGAGTTTGCCACAAAAGTTTTACATTTATATTATAAATCTTTAACTGTATGTTTTCTACTTGTAATATGTCTGTACTTGAAATGAAATTTTTGATTAAAGAAATTAAATGCACAAATAATTCACGAGCCACTAATTTACGAGTTAGATTATATTCATGTGATCAATAACGAACGACACCAGTAGTACCTGCTACCTTATTTATAAAGATAAAACTACTTCCCAAGTCACCCAAGAATAGAAATAAGACAGAATGTGCAATAGTCTGTTAAAATTGGAAATTTTTTTCCATGTACAACAGTTATGAATGCTGGATTCTTTCAAATCATACTTACAATTGATGTCTTCAAAATAGATTCATACAAAACTAATTCCACTGCCTTTCGACTATTATTTTTCAACAGAATTATTTATAAAAATAATTTTCATTTGAAACAACAATTTTCGACCAAGATCATGGCATGGTTGCAGTATGGTTTTTTGGGTTATTGATAGGTCAGTGTATAACTGAAAGTAATGGTCATTTCAGAGAGAATGATAATATTTGATGTCAATTCAACCCCTTACAGATTTTATCTTGGCTTATTATTCATTGATGTTTTATTTACTTCGTCATTTTTGTGTATTTTTTACTAATGTGTATATACTTCTGCATTCATGAGATCTAAAGCAAAAAAGTTGTACAAGCCCAAATGATCTGGGTTTTTAGCATTAATAAAATCTGCAACCTTGCTAAAAAATAAGTCGATTCATAATTCTACTGGAACACTTATCCAAGCTTTGGAACAGAAAGACCAATGCTGTAGGTCTCTGGACTGAGATAAATTTATTTTTTGGCAAGTTGACCAATTCGATTACTTCTTTTGTAATCATGGTCAAAAATGTGGTGACCAATGTTAGCATTGATACAAAAATACTTTTAACAGATATTTATAATTGTTAGACAATCACTAATTTGTTTTATTTCGCCCTTCAACATGGAACAGAATAAGATGGGTGATAAATATAAATACTACGTGGACTTAAAATGGCTGGTTTATCATGTTTCAGTTGATTTTACTGCCAGTAAAATAAATGAGTTTCTTTGTTAGCTTAGTTAGCCGTTATATTCGTGTTGTAAATAATACCGCAAATAAACTATTCCATCTTTTTGATTTGACAACGTTCCAGTCGTTAATAGGTGCCGCTGACCCGACGACTTGCTTCTTACACTACTAAATTACTTCATAAGTCCATTCTTGTATGACAGAAATAAGTATCATTGTAGAAAAATGTAAACTACAGTGGCATAAATCATGTCAATATTAATCTAATTTATTGTTTCTTCTTTTTCCAGCAGCGCCCCCTTGCACGACTTTTTTTTATTGAAAAACACCCCCTTGATTAGACTGTCGACATAAATTTATTAGTCTAACGCAGAGGTCGGCCTCCCTTGCACGCGTGACAAACTGGACATTCAAGCACAGCTATCCGGTACGCGAGCGAGGCCTCGGAAACGAGATCATCCCACTCCAAAAATACAAGACTGAAATAGTACTGTCTGTGTTAGCCAAGTGAATATACCCCCTGGAAATAGGTTTCAGTCCCTTTACACAACTTGATGTAAAGTAGGCGAACAATATTAGTTACCTCCATATTGGTACAACACTTCTGGAGTTTTCCTTTTCCGGTCGCACAAGTTATATTATTGTGCCCCTTGACGCTATTGTGACATAACCAAGGTTATTTCGACACGGTGTATCAGTATCTAAGATTACATAACAACGATAGTGGTACTTCCGAGTTTATGGTCCGAAATTACAATTCCGTGGAGTATGTCCGGACGACTATGAGTAGTTGTTCTCTTGTTGCTATAAACAGTGGTGCACTCTAGAGGGTTGGTGGTTGATACCTAGGGGAAGTTTAGGTCCCCTGAAGGTGAAAATCCGTCCGGGCGAGAAAAGCGTCTGAGCGGATGCGAAAGGGGGCATTGTTACGTTTATTTTTGCATTTTGCTGATTATCCAAAGTCACGAAGTAAACAAGGAAGTCTATGCCCGGGGAAAATCCAATATACAGACAAAACGGCGTTTTGACGATGAATTAATTTTATTTATAATCTACGCTCGAGAGTAAATTAAATTTTTTATGTAACAGAATTTATCGTGAGACACGTTTTGGCTAAATTATATTATATCCTAACAATTTAGTGAACAGCGTTTAACGAGCCTACAATTTACTTATAATTAGACACATGGCAATACGCAGAAAAGTTGATGCTGAGTGCAGGGGTTCAAAATTGCAGTAAATATATATTCAAATATATTGCAATGCAATGAGGAAATAAAATTCATATTATATTCGAGATATTCATCACCGCTTAATTTTTGTAGGAATGTATCTTCTTAAGGAAAATTTTTATCAAAAGTTCAAAAACCATCCAAAAATATTCACTTCGATGTTTGGAAGTACATATTTGTGCGAACAATTATTTTCGAGAATGAACATTACAAAGAACAAGCAAAGAACTGGGATTAGTGATGCCCATTTAGAAATTGCTCCTTGGCGTCGTAAAGATATTAAGCGTGACGCGCGCTGTTCTATTTTTAACTTTTAAAAAATATATGCGACCCTCAAAAGACTAGCAACCCTTAATTTTATCCCGCGAACGACATAAAATTTGCCGACCCCTGGGCCGTAGCCGATAGTCGGCCACGGCTTTTTTCACATCCGAGTCCACGAATCTAAAACGACAGGGTAATTAATTCTATGGACTGGTGATCGGGCTGGAGGCCATGGTAGGATGAGGAATCGATGATTAATTTTACCGAAGATCTTTATATATGATGTATTTTGGTGCAGGTCATCAGGCTGTAGGGATGAATGAGATGAACGGAAATCATTATTAAAAGTTTTGGGAAAATTACCTTTGTTTTCAATATTTTATTGTGGAATGGGATAAATTTAGGGAGTTAAATGCTATAAAGCAAGTACACGGCGATTTTTGACAAGGTAGAACCCTGGATCCTTTCGTTTTCGACCTCTCATATGGTGAAAAATGGGTTTTCAGCCGTGCTACAATTGCCATCAGAACAAAAAATCGCCTTTCCATCAGTAAACGGGGTGACTTTAGATTGTGTCTGACGAATATGTCACCAAATAATTAATAAAACTCGCTGAAGAACACCAAGCTCATCCATCTCTGTGAAAACCCCTATAAAATATGATTTGTCTTCTTATTTGGTCTGTAATAAATTCTTTTCAGACTCACATTTTTTTGTAGTGCTGGGGGGCGATGAAGTTGTATAAACTACTGTAGGGGGCGATGGTAAAAAAGTTTGGGAACCACTGTTCTAATCTACACTAATGTACCGAGTAGTTTCAAATTCTCCCTTTTGGGTTATTAAAGAATCCCTTCATTGAATATTCACGGGAAATAATTTTAAATGTAATTTCATTTGATAAAGATTTATATTAGTTTCTGAAATAAAACTTACGTCTTCCGTGGCAGTAGGTTGAATTAACCGTTATAAATAAGCACGTGCTTAGACTTAGAGCACCAAGGGTAGGGGGACAGCTTAGAAATTTCTCTGGACGAATTTTCTATAACGCCCTAGTGTTAAATAACGAAATGATTCGAGTTGGCAAACGTTTTAGACTTCGATATTAGCACGGTAGAAATTGATTTTTGATTATTTTTCTTTCTCAAGTACCATCTTTAAACATCTGTTTGTGGACATGAGAGCTATTTTAAAAAATTATCTTATAAGTTAATCATAATTTTGCCTTCATTCAGTAATGAATACCGAAAATGCTTACTCAATTTCAGATAATATAGAACACTAGTTTCATTATAGAGAATCGTGAGTGTTGACCATATTGACTATGTCCCTACGCTTCCATTGCGCCACCGCTACTGATAAGGAGCGCGTGGATCAGAATCTTACTTAAGTAACGACGTCACGCTTGGCAGCCCACGACGAGATTACCCTGAGAAAATTACATTAAACATACTGCATTGATTCAAATCAATTTATTGTTAATTTTAGTTCCTTCACTTTTATCAAAAAAATGCGTTATTATGCAATCATAGCGATCATTGATCATTTCTGTCTCCTGTGCCAACTTACCGTCTGATCTCTGCTTTTCTGTTTCTTAATTTATGAAACATCTCAGTCTCAGTCAGATATGTCAAACATGATTTGTTCTTTCGCACTCGAGATTATTTTTAAGCAAGATTTCGCCGTTTAAAAAATCACAAGAACTGGGCAAAATATGAACGATTGTATTTTATTTTATTGCATTTAGTCCTGTTTCGCAGTTACTACGATGAATAACCAAAATAAACCTAACATAACACCAAATTTTGTGATTTACAATGTCTGCTGAAACAACACTTATAGTGTTATCTTCCATTTTAAGTTTTAGTTTTAATATTTTAGAATGCCGCTTTCCAATCAAGAAATTTGAGTTGCGGATTTCCCTCTCTAATATTTATTATTTTTAGCATTTCGTTGCCAATGACTATAATATAGTAACATGTTTTTTTTTCATTGAATCCATAATTCCCCACGAGAACAAAAAAGCAATTATCGTTTTCATTGTGGAACAATGCATGTATATGCCGAAGGAAATTTTTGGTTTAGGGAGAATAAACATCGGCGTAAAGATGTTTAAGGTTTAAAACACGCCATAGTGACGAAAACAATCGGCAATTGTAACAAAATGCAATCGCGCACGTTATTAGCAGCCTTCTAAGTCTTCCAAAAATGGCAAAAGGGAAAAGATTCAACCCCTAATTTATTAATATGTTTGTCAAGTGTCAAATTTACAGCTTTCAGTATATATAATATATCTTTGAAATTTAGATTCATTTATTTGTATTAACCATATTAAAAAAGGTTTAGCATTCAAATTGAGTAAAGTACTTTTAACTTACTCTGGAAAATTAATCGGAAAGTAACAATTTTAACGTTTAATTTGGGGCTCCGTGAATAATAGTCAACCTTTTCAAGGGCTCCGCAACAACAAAAGTTTAAAACCCCTGCGGGCCTTAGCACATGTTTATTTTGCTCAAGTTAATCCAGCACTGAGGAAAACTATGGTTATGAATAATTAATTTGTTACAGATTATGTTCGTAACCATTCGAGATATCGGTTTCATTCTTGAACATTTTTGATTATGCTTATATATTATCAAGATTCACTATTGTGAGCACTGGCGCGATGCAAAATGCTATGCTTTATTTGTGCAAATGACTCACATTCATTGCCCATTATTGATCGACAAATGCATTGATTCCCAAAATGAGCGAAAACGATACAGAATGTGGCGAAAAAGCTGAAGGGGTGATAGGGAGGGGGAGGGTTCGATTTTGCAAAAATGCTGATGCATCGTACACTTGATTCCTGTACTCTGCTTGCGTTTGCAGGTTTGAATCTTGTGGGCGTTATCCAGTGGCGACGCGTGGTCATTTTGACAACCGGGGCAAGCTACTGCGGGACCAAGTCACCCCCATCTACGGGGACAGGATGAGCGCTGTAAGTTCTCCCATCATTTTATGAGTATAAAAACCATTCCATCGGTAACAACCAATCGGCAAAAGCGACAATTTTTAACGATAAGAAAGTGTCTTTAAAACCGGTCCAAGTCAAGGGATTAATAAATATAGACATAGTTTATTTTGAAACCTCTTTCAAAAGGAAAGGCAACATTTACCCAGATAAATACAATGACATATTAACAGAAACTTCGGGAAAACAGACGAAATCTAAAATAAGGTTTAAAACGTTACTATGAAGAAAGGAAAGTTATGCAAAGATAAGGACATGCGTCGCTCACTCATAGATATATATGCTGCTAGACTTCTACTGCTTGAACATATATGCAACACGCCGCGGTTTCTTGGAAGCAAAATGCTCAATAACGCGCTGATTAAAGTCATGCATCCCAGAAATAACGTCTCTGTGAATGGATGAAACAGCCAAGGAATTTAATCTATCTTGCTTCATTGTGTTTCTGAGATACGTATTAATACGCTTCAGCGTGCTGAATGTTCGTTCGTCAAAATGATGTCCAGAAATTTTGCAGACGCCGTGTTATCTATGAGGAACCCATAGAGCGCGCAAGTTGATGTGATGTTCAAAAAAGTTTGATTGGTGTATATACATCGCAATTCATTTTCCAATTTACCCACGTTTATCATGGGGTAAAATTTGGAGACAGTAGCCAACAAATGGATGGGAAATTGACGTGCAAATTTTGAAATATTTTTGGGGTTCATCAAAGAGAACGCGGCAAGGTGTTCAGTGCGCAGACGATCGCCTATTTGGTTCACCAGAATATCACAGCATTCCTTTGCAGACAAAATCAAACGCTGCGTTGTTTGCCCGCGGCGTAAAGAAGCACTCCATGTGTCGTCGTATTTTATTGTTTCCCGGATACGAGATACAGCACCGCAGAAGTCTGTAATACACGACTGCACAGACGCTCCATCCATTAGCCTTGACTGCAATGCGCCGTATAATACATCCACGTGATAGAATATTGTGGAGAAAAAAAGGGAGAAAAAATGAAAACTCACCATCTTCTAGCAGACGCTTTAAACCTGCCGCCTCCCTCACAGAGCGTTCGTCCCAAACCAGAGAGCTCTGAATGCCATTGAAACACTCAATGAGCTCAGACCTAATTTCGGACACGCCCTGCACCACGCGTGATTGGAAGTTCCAACGTGTTGGTGCACAAGCTGGGAGACGGCGGCTACATATCTGGCGAATGAGGTCAGAGCGCTTCGGCGAAACGGAAAAAAATGAAGAAAACCCCGAAACATTTGCAAAAAATATACGGACGAGAGGGGTATCAAGACACATATTTTTAATAACGAGGTTAAATCGATGTGCATAACAATGTAAAAAATGCGCATGAGGAAAATCTTCTTTTATATAAACTTGAACACCATGTTTCGACCCACTCATGACTGCCGCGCCGTCATAAGTTTGAGCTATCAATTTTGACTTCGCGTTGTAAGGCTGTAACACTTCTTTCAGTACAGCCGATATCCCGCAAGCCGTGCGATCAACGATTGGTACAAGCTGTGAAATCTCTCGGTAGGTTTACCATCTTTCACAAACCGAAAAATCACAGCCAGTTGGGAAACGCACGTGATGTCAGTTGTCTCGTCAGACTGAATCGAAAGGAACTGGCAATTCTCAATTTCCAGAGCCAAATGTTGTAAATAAATTTTATACATTGAGTCGAGCAAATCATTTTGGATATCCTTAGATGTCCCTTTCGAAACAGTTGCGGCATCAAGATGATCTCTCAATACTGTATCTAGGGATGCGGTGTATTCCACCATATCCAAAAATACCCCTCTATTAGAAGAGCCAGCCCGTTCATCGTGCCCACGGAGGGACAGCTCGTGACAACTAATGAACTTCAAAACATCTATCAATCGACCGAGAACATGGCGGTTTTTCTCGACGTTTTGGTTGAGCCGACGAATAGAAACCGCGCGTCCTTCATCCAACTGTGCTGCAATACTAACATTTCCGAATGTTCGGTATTTTACTGCATTGTCCAGATGCTCCATAGAAGATTGATGATCCCTGGCACGCTCGGAAAGATGTTTAAGATCTCTAAAACCAAATTTACACCAACGTGAGTCACGGGCGGTAGCAAAAAGTAGGCAATAAAAACAAAAAAGTGCATTTTTGTCCTCGCTGTAACACAGCCATTCGTGTTTTTTATACCGAGTTTCTGCGCAGAATGTACGCCGACGCTTTCCTCCGTCATGGGATTGTTCCAGTGAACAACTTTTGGTTGATAAGGCCCAAGACGTTGTACTTCTAATTTTTATTCCAGCGACAGCTGCGAAAACGGAGTGCGAAGTAGTGCATCAACCTTATTCATTATGAGGTCTAAGGCTAAGAAATGCGAAGCCGGAAAGAAGTGAGGAGCTCAAAATGAATGTGGAAAATCGAAAGCAAATGGACTTAAGATCTCTAACTGATTCAAATAGCGAAACAAGCGACAAAAACGAAGGCGAGGAAACTATCAACTCTTCAAGCAACCAACGAACGAGGAGGAATGCGTGAATATGTCAACACGTTGTTGTAAGAAACGTCGGCATTGTGTCGTTAAAATTTCGGGGCTAGCCCCGATCGGCCCCGATGATTTAGTAAAAGAAACAGAAAACAAACGAGACAAACGCGGCGAGTGGAAGATAAAAGAGAGAATACGATATACAATGAGCAACCGGGACAAAATCGGCGTCGCCCGGTCAACGTTCGGCGAAGGCTTTGCGAGCGAAAAATGAACCATGTCGGGAGAATATGGCTAGTGTAGACAGTCTGTGCAACCGATATTGAGGTATTTTTCGAATATTTTTTATTATACCGAAAAAACAACCGGGGCATTGCCCCGGTTGGCCCTATTGACGCGCCGCCACTGGCGTTATCACATGCGAAAGGATTTCACGCCTTAAGGTAGTTCGCATAGCCCGGGGGTCGGCAACCTACGGCTCACGGAGTAAAATAATTCGGCCCGCGACGCTTTACTGAATTATAGCGACAAATCTGATCAGACAAGTACCCAGCGATTTTTGAGGAGCTAGAACCCTAGGATTCTTCCATTTCCGACCTCTTATATGGTAGAAAAGATGTTTTCACTCTTGCTATCAGAACAACGAAATCGCTTTTTCATCAGTAAACGGGATGATTTGAGAATGTGCCTGACAAAAATGTTACCAAATATTGAAAAAACTTGCTGAAAACCATCAAGCCCATTCATCTGATTAAAAAACACTATGAACTGGGATTCGTTTTATTGTTTATTTGGTCTGTTATATACGTTTCTGATTTTACACTTTTTATAGCGCCGGTGGCGATGAAGTTGTACAAATTACTGTGGGGGCGATGGTACAAGAAAGTTTGGAAACCACTGATCTATAGATATATAATCAAAATTTACTTCCCCTACGAGGTTCTGGTTGCGCCCCTGGTTTCAACAGTTCAAAACTTTGAGGTTTGATGCAATCCCCTGAGTTATAAAAGGGTCCTGATGACTCGAAAAGGTTACGAATCACTGATGCAAGAGTTGGCGCTAAATCAGGGCTTCCCAAACTTTTAAAGGTTCGATGCAAGCCCGCCGCTGTTCTATGCAATTTTTCAAAATTGTGAGATTTATATATACGTTGCACTAGTTTCAATAGTTGTGTTTCGAATCAAAAATAAAAAGTTTACTTTGTGCGTAGGGTTGACCTGGAGTAACAGGACTAAATAGAAACGTTCGATTACATTAATCATTAATTAGCGTTTTCGGCTACTTTTCGCGCGGGAGGCCACAAGAGACAACGCTTCACTAGCAATTGTACATGGTGGGGTGCGGTCGATTTTGTCGTAGGCTGGTTCTAAAATTTTACACTGATTTATTATTACGCTGTATCTTCGGACCAGTATTCAGGTGAGCTAAATAATAACAAGTGTTTGTACTGCTGTTATATTGTTTCCCTTTTAATTATAAAAGTATAGAAAATATTTTTTGGTTGATGAAATTCTGTTGCTTACTATCTCAATTTGTATTGTTGTCTCACTTATTGTTTTTTATAAACTGATCTTGTTGGTTAAAATGACAAATGACCTCTTATTTTCAAAATGAACTACATATATAACTATACCTAAGATTCATTCTCAATTGAGTTAGCGAAAAATACAAAGTAGATAGAATAGCTCTGCTGTTTCATTCGTCAGATTTTAGATATTTGCTCATTAGTCCACGGCGCCACGCATATTATATCCTTGGATTCAGTGGATTTCAATTTTTTTAAGCCGCGCCCGATATGATATGGGTCACTACGTAAGCTGCATTTAACATGGCACACGTTACATTATTGTACCTCAAATATAACACCAAATCCATGAATTTATATATATATACCGGTACTGCCTTGACTTTTTTATTTTAGATATTGCTAGATTTAGTCGGTATAATAAAAAATATTCGAAAAATACCTCAATATCGGTTGCACAGACTGTCTGCACTAGCCATATTCTCCCGACATGGTTCATTTTTCGCTCGCAAAGCCTTCGCCGAACGTCGACCGGGCGACGCCGATTCTGCTCCGGTTGCTCATTGTATATCGTATTCTCTCTTTTATCTTCCACTCGCCGCGTTTGCCTCGTTTGTTTTCTGTTTCTTTTACTAAATCATCGGGGCCGATCGGGGCTAGCCCCGAAATTATGACGACACTAGATTTAGTCCCGTTCCTTAATGCTAATGCTAACGTTAGGCAACAGTTTATTTTTGATATCTTAACTTTTCAGATACAGAACTTTAAAAGTTGAAGATACCAAGAAACAATGTAGCAACACCGAGGAAAAAGTAAATAATATTTGAACATTTTTTTTTTATATTTCGACATTCATTCCCGTAATCAATGTGATAATGTTACACATTACTGACCAAAAATAATAAGTCATAAATATATATATATATATATATATATTCCATAAACAATTGTAAAAAACGTCATTGAGTAGTTTCTAGTTATCATAATATTTGTTGAATCTCCTGAAGTATGTGCACCAAGATGGCGCACAACCTGAACTCAGGTTGCGTACCAGGTTAGATTTCAGGTTGTGCGACATCTTGGTGCGCATACTTCAGAAGTACCTATTTGTGCTCTGTTCTATTCCGTTATAGCGAGTAGTATTTTTTTATGAAATTAAATGTCTACATATACCTAGGACTGTAAAGAGGACTTTCACATGAAGGTGAAATACAACACACTTGTAAAGTTGTAACGCAGATAGAAGACCATTCATAGCAGCAACACAACTTTCTATGTTACAGAATCAACAATTGTAGCTTAAACCTAGGTTTAACTGCATTAGTATAACTGTGAAAGATATGGAAAAAAAGAACGCTACTTGGGCCCACGTAAGTTCTTGACATGACAAAAAAAGGTTTGGATATAAACAACAAAAGAAGTGACCGTTGAAATAATTTCAAAAAATATTAGGCAAATAATATCACCTGTACTATATCCGGAACATCCCAACACAACCGCATTTCTGTTGAGATTTTAATTCATCAATGATGTAGATTTTATTTATGAAATGGTCCAAACATCATTGCACAGGCATATCTGCCCAGGGGTCTTTGATTCAACACAAGTATACTCTCAATTCAATCTAGTGCTATATTATGGCCTAACTGTAATTCATAGTTTAATGAATATTTGTTTAACCGTAGTTTTTGTTCCGCTTAAGCAGTTTCCGATGTTAACATTCGCAGCTTGTTTACGTTCAGTAAGTTTGCATGAACACGATCTGAAATATGTAACATGGCTAAGATGCACTATATAGGTTGAATAAAAGCTAACACAAGCTAAAAGCAAGAATATGGCAACTCGTATATATGGAATATATCCAAAGCGTAGATTTGAATATGGTTTAAGGTTTCTTACTTGTTCTAACTTGAACATTTCATTGTTCTCGATCGCCTTCATTTGTTTACACCGTCGTCTTTGATTCAATAATTACACACTAGGAATCATTTAGTATTACGCTATGGACTAACTAATTGAAAGAATGAAATTATCTCTAATATTCATTGCCGATTTAGATTATCTCACTAATTTCAGATCTTGTAATCTCAATTCCACTTTGTAGACATTTGAATCAATAATTGTAGGCCAAAGCTTAGTTTAACTGCATTAGTACAGCTATGAAAAATGGCTAAAGATACAAGCGTTGGATTATGAAAAAAATAGCGACACAAGTATGCACATAAACCATTAAACCTAAAAATTCACAAACATGAGATCAGTGCTCACCTGACGGCGTCAACTTTGAAAAGACCGCCTGAGCGCAGACAAATTTTGACGTGGCAAGAAAAAGTATGATTATAATAAAGAAACAAAGAGGGTGGAGGAGACCGCAAAATGGAGATGCTTTTTCATTCGTTGTTAGGAATCACATGTCTAGGCGACGTAAGAAAATAGCGAAACAACAAATAAACGAGAATATCCGTCGGAGACCGAAGACTTATCGATCGGAGGTTAGGGGATCCCCCAAAACAGCGCTCTTACTCCATAGTAACACCGTGTGTCCCATCACTAATTAATTAATAACTCGCTAATTATACGACATGATTCATCGAAAATCAATAGGCTTCTGATCAGAGCTATGATGAATGCACATGCAAAATTTGGAGCAGATTCAACCTCGTTCTCGTGAGATATCGCGTGCATCTAACAGACAGACAAACAAAAAAAAACAGACAAATACCTATCAACATACTTACTGATCTTAAGATCGATAAGTAATGATGGAACATGCTGTTTGTCGCATTAACCTTTCACCACTACAGCCATATAATAATCTAGATAAATTTTATTCTAGACAATATTTAATATGCTACATTATTGAGAGAAAAAAGTAATTGGCAGAAAGATATTCTACCGACGATATGGTGTCGACAACAGGAAAAGTCACGCTGACCAAACATACAGCGATTATAACAAAAGCAGACGATTTTTTTTCATATGTTGCTTATTCAATACTTGTCGCTTCGAACAAGACCCTATGCAAGCATCCACAGATACCCCACTATATGCTATAAGTTACTTTTGGATCTATTATCGACCCGCCACGTCCTGGTCGATTGTAGATTAGAACTATTTCGTATTCATTGAAAATATTCGATAAAAAAATCGATTTTTCTACCCCTAGCAAGGGCGAATCTATGGCGCTCATGTCAAAGTTTAAAATGCGCCTCCCTTGATAGTTAGTTGACAATTTATAATGAATGTTATTTAAATGAGATACACGAGATTCATGTACGTTATTATTTGTGTAGAAATACGAGTTTCAGTCATTTCTTCAGTCAAACTTTCCGCTCTTTTTGCGCCCCTGCCCAAACAGTGACTATGGCACGAGTCATGCTTGCCACACCCTAGATAAGCCACACACCCCTAGTTAGTTGGTCCGTATGCAAAAATATAATTAAGACGATATGTCGAGTAGCAACATTCTATCAATGCCAAATGGAAAGGGTTTCTCTGAAGAAAATCATTTCCATCCGCGTTATAGATTCGATTTTTGGCCCACAATTAGCTAAATGTTGCTCCAAATACGTGCTCCCCAAAAATTTGTAGGTAGGATGTGATACTGTAGGTTTGTCCGAAACCATCAATAACTTTCAATGGAAGAATAATTAAGTTGACATGCGGTTAGGATGATATAAGCATTAATTAAATATACCTAGATATAAATTCAGACAAATTACTTGCTTGATCAATTATGGTATTAACGAATTTGACATTTTTGATTGATGACTAAAATAGTAAGAGAAAATTTTCATGTGAGTGTATGGCATTGTTTACTTAAACATGTAAATGGTGAATGACTCAGAGTAACGTCAATGTATATAGGGGCATTAAAACGTCACTGCAATAGTCAAGTTATTCGAGTGCGGAGCATCAAAGTAGGTATAAAAAATCAATCATATCAAAATTGAGCTTAAATGTTTTCGTATGAATAAGGTCTACATGCATCATGTCAAATATCAGGAAGAATACCCATGTTAGAATGTAATTTACACTGGTTTTTCGGTGCTCCCGAAGTATGCGAACCAAGATGGCGGACATCGGAACGTAACATGGGTAACAGGTTAGGGTTAGGCGATAATTTTTTTCCAATTTTCCTTATTTTAATCCTATTATCAGATCGGAGACTAGCCAAGAGCCTCCCGTAGTATTTATACCTAAAATTATGGCCTAACCCTAACCTAGTACACATATTACATTCCGATTTCCGCCATCTTGGTTCGCATACTTCGGGAGCTCCGGTTTTTCATTCTTTTAGACAGGAACCGAATTCTATGAGAATGTCTTTAAGAGATGAAACGCTATTCAGAAGACGTTAAGAAAGTGAAACGCATTCTTTAGTGCAGATGGTCCAACCTTTTTGGCTGAAGGACCACATTTAGTTCACGAATGATCGCGCGGGCCGCTTGACATGGTGGTTATGTTCTAGTTTTTACTACGCCGACTGCAGATTAATAAAAAACAAACAAAACCCGCAAACCAAAATTATGAGCACAATGAAAATACGAAGATACAGTAAAGTCAAAAGTTTTTACTACGCATATATATTTCAATGTCAAGTATGACACCGCTTTTATCCAATAAGTTTGTCAATATTCGGTGCGATGGACGAGATAGCAATGCAGAGCGAATTTTTCATTAGCGAAATTAGTGATATCAGAGGGATTTGACATGATTCATCTGTGAAAAAACTTGCTCGCACAAGTAAGTGCTGTCAAATATTGAGGTCAGGAAAACTGCCTCTTCTAACTTCGTATAAAAAAGACAGGAAATCAGATTGGAATACATGGCAGACGATAAAAATAAATTCAAACATCTCTCTCCATCAATTACGCCCACAAAGGGACAAAAAAAAGCTTCCGATAGCTGGGTGGTCCTTCTCGCGCGTTTAAACGACAAGGAATAACTTTTTATTAGAAGTTTCAATAATGGCTCTGATTTATGAAAAACATTGGGGATTCGAATAATATCGCGCGGGCCACTCGGAAACCTTCACATGTGACCCGCAGGCCATGGGTTGGACGACTCTGCATTCCATCTGATGCATCTAAGAATGTACAAAGTCTAAATGAGAAAAAGTTTTTGAATGAAATGGGTCCAATCAGAAGATTGCACTCGAAATGTTACGGAGAATATTTTAAATGTTTATGTAAATATGAAATGATAATTATACGGCTATGTTCTATTCGGTGGAACCTTTCAAATTAGTCTGTTAAATTCTAGATTCGCTGGATAACATTGGATGCAACATTTGAAATATACAGGGTGGTCGTTAGAAAAGCAGAAATTTGGAAGCTCGAATGAGATCAGGGATAAAATGCATTCTTACTAGTTTCTTGGACTAAGATACTGCTCTGCACAGACGACATTTTTATCATCCATGAATGCAATATAGCTTATGCCTTTAATAATTTCATTAAAGTCATTCTTTGTAAAAATTAAATGTGTGATCAATTTTAGCGACAACCCTGTAGTTCGCATAGACAAGCAACAGTAGCAATAAATAAACTGTAAAACAAGTATTATGAGAATGATTGATTACAGTTGATCTAATGACTCGTTTTTAGGCAGGTATTTCTCGATGACCTCTAATACAGCCAACATTACGACATATTCAAAGAAAAAGGGAAACTATAGATTCGATTTCATTATGATGACAGAACAGCAGCATGGTTCAACATGGTCCTATAATGTGCCAAACACACACATATTTAAATAATTTAATGAAAAATATACATGTATCATAGTTTAAATAAATTATGTAACCCACTGAAAAATTGAACAAGTATCTTTTCACTTTGATACTGAACGTCTAATACATTTAAAACAAGTATCGGAGAGTATAAAATAAAAAATAAAAATAAAAACATTTTACGCCACCTCGTGAATTCTTTAGATATTTAAAAAAAATTACAGTTTTGAATGAGCGATTTTTCGAAAACCTACTATGAAGCCAGCATTACAACATATTGGGAGAAAAAAAGATATCTTGTAGATTCGAATTCATCATGGCAGAATAGTAGTAGCACGTTTTAACTGACCATATATAATACCAAAAACATAGTGTATATTCCGATAATTTCATGAAAAATATATATTTATCAAAGGTAAAAGTGGTTTTGTATTTCAAATAAATTTATTTAAATAATTGAACAATTACCTTTTTTATCGTCTCATACACTGATACGGAACGTCTAATACACTTGGAATAAGTTGGGAATGGTATAAAATAACTATAAACATTATACGGCCTCTCGTGGATTTTTTTTTTTTCATTTTGAATAATTACAGTTTTGGTTGTTCGATTTCTTGAAAACCTACAATGAAGCCAACAATACGAAATATTAGAAAAAAAAAAGAGAACCCTTCTAGATATATTTCATCATAGCAGAACAGTAGCAGCACGGTTTGATGTGGCTGTATATAATCCCAAACACAGCGTATAATCTTCGAATTTTTACAATTCGAAAAATATTTCAATGGGGTTTTGTGGTTCAACTCAAATTCACAAACACTCGAGTAATTATTTTCTAAAACTATTGTCTAAATTCCGTGTTCTACGTCTATCAAGTTGTTGTAATTTGCTTAAATTACAATGTAAGGTAGAACAATTTACGCCTTCTTGCGGATTCTTTCAAAAATTTTCGATAGTAGAAATAGGTCTTCTTCAAACAGCGATTTCTTAGAAATTTCAAATAAAGGCAACATTAGGACACATTGGGAGAAGAGGAAAACCCTTCTATATTTCATTTCTTCATAGCAGAAAACTAGCAGCACGGTTTCAAAGTTTGAATAAGTTGCGGATTGCTTACTTTAAAATAACAAAAAAAATTCCACGCCTTCCAGTAGACTCTTTTCAAAATTTTCAATATATTGTTTTTGGAATGGCTATATCTCGAAAACGTCGTACAAGGGCATTATTATGACACATTGGAAGAAAAGAAAAACCCTCATAGATTCCATTTCATCATAGTAGAACAGTAGCAGCACGTAATATCAAACACAGCGCATATTCTTCGATATTTCAACAATTCAGACGTAATATATTTTGAATTGGTTTTGTGTTTTATCTAAATCGATCAATGTCAACGTCATCTCGAGGAAAATAAACTCTTCCAAGAAGCAATTCTCCGAAGCCTCCTCTTTAAAATATGTTACATTTATACGCGATGTTTGGAAATACATACGGCCATGTAAAACCGTGCTGCTACTGTTTTGCCAGGATAAAATCGAATCTATTACGTCTCCTCTTTTTCCCAGTGTGTCGTATTGCTGCCTTTATAGGAGGTTTTCCAGAAATCATGCAACCAAAATTGTAATTTTTCAGAATTAAAAAAAACCATATAAGGACATATAATGTTTTCGTTATTTTATAATACCTGTAACTTATCCTAAGTGTAAAAACGTTCAGTATCAGTGTATGCGAAAGTAAAAAAGATAATTGTTCAATTATTTAGTAAATTTAGTTGAAATAAAAAACCACTCCCAACTATGATACATACATATTTTTCATAAAATCATCGGAATATACGCCATGTTTGATATTAACGTGCTGCTACTATTCTGACATGCGGAAATCAAATATTTAAGGTTTCTCCGCAGCGACCGTATTTCGCCACCCCTAACTTGACTCGACGACCCTGTTTCGTCACACCCATTTTGACACACAACGACCGCATTTTGTAGCCCCTATACTTGCTTTAAATGTATTAGACGTCCAATATCGCTGTATCATCTATCTAAAAAGTGAAAAGATAATTGTGGTAAATTAAGTTTAAATACAAAACCACGTTTGACTATGATACATATATATTTTTCATAAAATTACCGGAATATACGCTATGTTTGGTATTATATATGTCCAGTTCAAAACGTGATGCTACTATTCTGACATGCGGAAATCAAATCTTTAAGGTTTCTTCGCAGCGACCGTATTTTGTCATCCCTTACCTGACACCACGAAACGACCGTATTTCGTCAGCCCTATTTTGACACCCCAAATATGACTTTTGTGCTACCATCCCTGTAGTCGGGTGACGTCGTGAATCTTCTATACCAGGCCTGCACAACATACGGCCCGCTGGCCGCATGTGGCCCGCTAGATACTTCTGTGCGGCCCGCGGGTGATTTGGAAACACGCCACTTCTCGGGTCTAACAATCAAAGACGGCATTGTTACGCAATCGCGCCGCTTCTCCGATCATATTCGAAATCGCGAGATTTCTGTTTTACACTAGTTTCAATAAATATCAAACTTTGTGTGAAATTGGTGTGCTCTTCGCAACCCTTAAAATTCGTCGCTCGACCTCTCGCCCCCCAGTTTGCGAAACCCTGATTTTAGATATCTCAGTATTCAGACTGAATCATGCTCAACACAATATCGGTATACAATCGCACACCCATTAGTGCTAATTACAACATATTGATAACCCCGTTATTTTTTTTTTCTAGCAGTTTATGAAACTGAAGTTTCTTTTTTGATTCAAATTTAGAACTTAAAAAACAATCCCTTCATTTATGAATGGTGCAGAAATTCTCGCACAAAAGATATTGCTATTTATTGTAAAATTTCAAATAAATTGGAGCAGTTTTGTAGAAAAATGTAATTTAACAGTTAGGCCGCGAGCCGAGGCCATTTATCTTTCAGTTTCGTAGCGCACATAAGGTAACTAACTACCTGAAAATGATTTTAAAATGTTCCTTAGAAATTTAGTAACAAATATTGCCTTGTTCCCACTTCCAAAAGTTGCACGTTTTACAGAAAAGACGCTTTTACTACAACAAATATGTGTTACCATCTGTCCTATTTTCTCTGCTTTTCTGGTATCATGGGCCGATGAACGCAGACTTCTACACGACGTAACAACAAATTAGTCCGCTGTAGGTGGATCCCCAGTGGTCGGATGAATATCAGATGTACCACTACTGCTCGCTTTTGCGTTGAGTAGCCTTTCCATAGTTTTTTTTTTTCAGTTATTATTAGTTCAGTTATTCTAAAGATGTGGTTGAAGGGTATAAGTATTGAACACTTGTATATCCTTACCATAAATAGCAATTTTAGTTGAGCACTAGCTCATAAGACGTTGTTAAATAGGTACGGTGCGGTAACTCCAATGAAGGCTAGACCTAGAATAATATGTCACAAACAACGATATTTTCTGGCTTGCATGAAATGTTTATGATTAATTTAATGACTCTTTTTGACTATTCATAAGCCACATCATATTTGGAAATAGAAATTAATGGATGTTTCTGTAATGCACGGTTGTGTGAAAGAGAAGAAAATATTCAATTTCACTAATGTCGGTTGGTCTAAATCTAAATTCATAGAGTCGACAAGAACCTGGGAAGCAATGATAAGTAATGCCGGAGTGGAAAGAAAGTAGCATTGGAAACGATTGAGAGGTGAAAAATCAAGTTGTAGACAGACAGTTGATGTTTTAAAATATAGTCTATAGTCCATACTCATACTGTCATAGGGCATTTCAGACTGTGATATATCAAAATTTAGTGTAGATATAGCCTAGTAATGGTATGCAAACACTGCTGGACTGTAGTACATGCAATGAGCATATATACGCTCATTGAGTACATCAGATAAAATGCATTATGTATTCAAGGTATTAGTTAGTACTTAGTGGTATTTTTACACTCATGCTGTTCCAAATATGATTTTCTTCCTCATTTTAGATACTGTACTACAAAAGAAAACGGCAATGTTCCATCAATCCGACCTAACGCAGGCTCTAATCCCTGCTGCTATCAGTGCTATAAAATGGATTAAACAAGAAGTCTTGAAGCGTAAAGGTATATGAAAATCATAATAGTTGCAAACAGCTTAGATGAGCTATTCATATTGAAATACTTTAGCACTTTTCTGCAATTGGAACTGCCCATCAAACTCATGTTGGAGACTTCATTGAGGTTTTCATTTTTTTCTCAACTATGAAGATCTTTTGAGGTTAACGAGGCATTAATAAATAAAGCTGAGGAATTTGTTTGTTCACTGTATGAAGAGGATATGAAGAATGTAAATGATACCAGGGCACGTCTATTTAACACTGGCAAACATAAGGATTATACTCTACTACCCAACAATGATTCTCTGAAGAAGCACGTGGCCCTCAAATCAGTTCTTGAGTTGGCAAACTGCAAGTGTAAGAAAAATAGTCAAAACAATTTATGCAAGTGTGCCAAAATCAACTTAATGCACAGATTCTTGTTTTTGTATTGACTGCAAAAATCACAGTACACTTATAGAAGAAATGTCGATTTTCGAGATAGTGGATTTCGAAAACAATTCAGAAGAAAGTGAATTAGATATTGCAGTTGATTAAATAAGTATCATTTATTTGTTTGTTTTTTCGGACATTTGTTAGTGTCGTAGTCTTGTTTCTAGAAAAAATATTGCCTTTGTTCAAATACATAACCACACAAACTAAAAAAATAATAATTGTAATATTTCTGTTCACTATGTTATGTACATATTGTACATTCATTTAATTTTCTTGACTTTTCCGGTAAATTTCTAAGTGAGAAATAACTGATTTATTTGTGTTTTCGTGCTCACGATGTTAATTTGTGACTTCATTGCTTAAAAAGAAATACGTTTGATAGCTTCTATAAAATGGATGTAGCTTTTTATGCTGTTCTTGTTGTAAACTGCTTGTGGTTATTACATAAAATGTATTCGCTAATGTGAATCAGCGTTGTTGGTGTCGCTGCTCTCGAGGTCACTCGCGACTCCTGTCACACAATTAAAGTATTTTTTGTTGTTGGTTACATGTATGCCATATTTTTCGTAATTTACCTAATATATTATGATTGACTGAAGGAAGTCCGATTTTGGTCAGGCAAAACAATACAGGAATACATTTGTGTTAGTGTGCAGTAACTTACTTATACATTTTTCAACAACGTCTTAGCATAACTTAACTAATAATAACTAAACAGGGCTATGGAAAGGCTGCCCAACTCAACGCAAGGTCGAGCAGTAATAACTAATATTCATCCGCTTGCTAACAGCTGATTCGATTCAATTGTTACGTCATACAGAAGTCATTGTTCATTGCCGAAAATGTAGAGAATATAGGACAGTTGGTAGCACATATTTCTTGTAGTAAAAGCGTCTTTTCCGTGAAAAGTAAGTGTTTATTTCGATTTTCCAATACAACAAAACAATACATGGCAAAACAAACAAATGTACGGAAAATCAGGAAAGTGGGCAAAATCTAAAAAAGATTTAAGACGTGCTGGTCCACGTGCCCACTTACCCCAAACAGCAAACAACACATTGAAGTTATTCGCTGTTTGATTAAGTTTGCAGATGTTAGTGTGACCTTTGGTTAGAATTAAAGTACTATAGCCTAATACCTTCGATACTACTGTACTATCATCCAACGGATTATAACTTCAATATTATACTGACTTGAATTTTGTCTGAATTACTACCACCTTTCAATCAATCTTTTACACGGTATCGTTTCAACCACTATCAAGACAGCAGGATGAATAACGAAGCCCAAAACCAGCTTCTGGCCGCTGTCGCATCAGTCCAGGATGCTCAAAAAAAGCTGTTGGAACGATCGGAGGAACTGTCAGCCACAGAAGATCATGGCAACAGATCTGAAGATATCAAAAAGTTCCAGCAGGATGTAGCCCAGATCTCCCCTAAGATCGAGGAGATTTTGAAGAGACTGGAGATTTTGGAAAAACAGCAGGATGACTTAGAACAGTACGGCCGAAGAAACTGTATAATTCTTCATGGCTGCAAATCCGTGCCAGAAACGAAATACGATCAGTTTGAGGACTTCGTTATAAAATCCCTTAACAGCAACTTGAAGCTTGACAGTCCTATTGTCAAATTCGATATTGACATTACCCATAAGTTGAGATCAAAATCCCCGAAGAACCCTATCATTATTAAATTTGTCAGAAGATCGACAAAAAATTTAATATATGGTAGGAAGAAAGACCTGAAAGGTAGCGGTTTGTCCATCACGGAGTCTTCGACCCGTAGTAGGCTCAAGCTGCTCACCGCTGCCAAAGAAGCCTTCGGGAAGCACAAAGTGTCAACAATGAATGGGACTATCTACGCGTACTTGGACAGAAGGCGAGTTATATCTTGTTTAAATGATATCACTACTCTATCTCGTCCCGTGTACTCCAGGGCTGCTGCTCGTCCAATGGGGCTTAGCAAACAGGCTCACTGAATGCACCCTGGTCCTTTTGGCAGAGTGGTGGCCTACAGGAGTGAAGGGAATAAATACTTATTTTCAAATTTAACTTTCTCTGTCGAATAGGCCAGTACTTATCTAACTATAAGTTCTACATCTTTGTCTGGAAATTTAGTATTTTAACACTAAACTTCACTTCTTTACATTTTTATACTTTTTTCTTTTTATATCTACTTTATTTTTTGCCACTACCATAAAACATATGATGAAATATCCATGTAGAAATTGCCACAAATCAGTCCGAACAAATCAGAAAGCTATTTTTTGCAATATTTGTTCTTATTGGATACATTTAAAATGCACTAATATCTCTGGACAGCAATATGAAAACCTGCAATCTGAAGCTGATGAAATGCCTTGGTGCTGTTTCCATTGTGAAAAAGAATGTTTACCATTCTCTTCTATCTCTGATTCTGGAATACCAAAATTATTTTCTACTTTTCACTCAGAAAAAGCTGATGCCTAGACTCTTACAAAAATACTTAATCCTGAATACCTCAACCAAATTTTTCTTGAGTCAACCAATACTGACACTGAAGAATTCATCAACATAGACAGTGTTTTCATGTACAATAGCTCAAATCAGTATATTTGCTCCAGTGATGTCAATGACCTTAAATTCAATGATAGTCTAAAACTAAGTGGCTTCATGACTCTTTCAATCAATATCCGATCTTTAGCCTCCTTCAAAAACTACACAAAATTTGAAGCACTAGTAAATTCACTGAATTGTAAGCCACATGTAATTGCTATAAATGAAACATGGATTGTATCTGATACAAATGGCCACTTCAATGCATTGGATGGATATGTTTTCATTTCTAATAGTAGATCTCATCACCGAGGTGGTGGTGTTGGTCTGTACATTCGAAATGACCTGAAATACATTGTCCGTAAGGATCTCACTATCATGTGTGAGAAGGTTTTTGAATCCATATTTATTGACATATCATTAGAAAATAAAACAATAACCTGCGGTACTATATATAGATCACCACTAACTGATGAATTGAACAATGCTAACTTTAGACATCTTTTGTCCCAAGTTCTCTCAAAGATCAACAGGTCGAATTATAATTATATAATGGGTGATTTTAACTATAATCTTATTGATGAGTCCAATATGAATACCAGCCTATTTGTTGATATTATGCACAGTCTGGCCTATTATTCTCTGATAAACTGTCCCACCAGGATAACTTCAAGTTCTGCTACCTGTATAGACCACATCTGGACAAACGTATATGATAAAAAATTAACAGTGCTGTTTTAAGCAGAATGTATTTCTGATCATTTGCCAATTGTGCAATGCTCTCTCCTAGAAAAACAAATCCAAAACAGAATTGAAACACTTCGTCGCCAATTTACTTCGTCCGACTTGAATACTTTTATAAATGAATTGAATTCCATTGATATTGATGACTTCAACAGCATACACGATCCAAACATATGCTTTGAAAAATTTTTTGATAAATTCTCTACTGTTTACTCTCAGTCTTTTCCTTACAGAACACAAACAAAAAGATTAAACAAACCTTGGTATATACTGAGTTACGCAAACTCAACAAGTCAAACAAAAACTTTATAAGAAATTAATAAACAATAAAAACATAGATGACAAACACAAGTCACATTATAATGAATGCAGGAATCTTTATGCTCGACTTCTCCATAAAAGAAATCAAGTTATTATATGTCCAAATTGCTCTCACAATGCAACATTAAGGCAGTATGGAAAACAATTAATGAACTAATCGGTAAAAATAAAAACAATGCATGTCCTTTAATTGGACTTGAATGCAGTAATACACAAATTGCAAATAAATTTAACGAACATTTTTCCCAAGTGGCACAAAGATTGCTCGACAATATGCCACAACCAGCTAGCTGTGACAAAAATTACATTTCATATCTTGGGAGGCAAGAATCGTCATCCATGTTTTTAAGGCCAACTACAGCATTAGAAATAAAAAATATCATACGCGAAATGAAGCCCAAGTCAAGTTTTGGAATCGATGGTATTCCATTCAAAATATTGAAATATATTCCAGAACACATCACTGATATTCTAGCATACATTTTCAATCTCTCACTATCTACTGGATTATTCATTGAAAGTTTCAAGACATCTAAAGTTCTTCCTCTCTTTAAAAAGGGTAGTGTCTCAGATCTTGGGAACTATAGACCTATTAGTCTTCTACCGTCGTTTTCTAAGATTCTTGAAAAAATAATGTATAGTAGAAATGTCAAAACTACTTTGAAACCAACAATGTTTTCCAACTCGCATCATTCGGTTTCCGCAAGCAACACTCCACTGCTAATGGCTGCCAATGTTTTGGTACACAAACTTACCAGGCTTTGGAAGGCAAACAACATGCAATTGGAATATTCCTTGATATTTTTCAAAAGCTTTTGACACCATTGACCATTTCCTCCTTTTAAGTAAGCTCTATCACTATGGAATTAGAGGCGTCCCATTCAATTGGATCAGAGCTACCTGCAAGACAGAAAACAAATTTGCAATATGACAACTCATTCTCTACAAATATTTGTGTCATGAAGCACGGAGTTCCACAGGGATCTTTACTTGGCCCATTTATTTTTTCTAGCTTACATAATGACATGTCCAGGTGTCTGAAATCCTCTGAGTCAATCATGTTTGCTGATGACACTGACTTGATTCTTCATGGGGAAAACCTTGAAGATCTGTTCACAGTTGCAAACTACGAACTAGCCAACATTCATAGCTGGATGTTAGTTTAATAAATTATCTCTTAATGCTAACAAGACTAAATTTGTATTATTCCATCCAAGCAAGCATAAAAGTGGTGAGTTGTACAAAACCACTGCTGCTCAACTGGCAATGAAATTGAAAGATGTGAAAAGAAATAAAATTTCTAGGAGTTATCTTCGATGAAAATCTGTCTTGGAAATCACACCATATTGCATGTTATTGGTAAACAAAAAGAACTTGGCAGTTGCTGCCAAAGTATCCCAGTGGTGTTAATCAATCAGCTTACTAGCAATGTTTCATCATTACTTTACTCAGCCATATCCGATATTGTTGCTCAGTCTGGCTCCATGGTAATAAGAACACTTGTCTCAAAATTGCAATTTGTAGTATTTGTAATAATTTTTTAGGAATTCTTTTTAGCAAAGGTAAACGTGAAAGTGTAAAACCATTTCTATAAAAAGCTAAATATACTCAAAGTTTGAAGATATAATGAAATTTGAAGGTATTATCATTAGTCCATGATTTCCATAACAATTCCTTGCCAAACTGCTTCGACGAACATACTAACTAAAATAACTTCCAATCGAAGAAGTAGTTCCAACCTGTTCATACCTTTATGAGTACATCTGTGAGCCAGCATGCCTTATGTATACGGGCCCAAGCTGTGAATTCTCTCCCCTTGAATTTAAAGACATTGAAATCCAAAAAATCTTTTCAGAAAAAGTCAAGTCCTACTTGGTATCAAAATATTAAAATTTATTATTAGAATCACACTGTTATATATTTTTCGTATGTAATTAGCTACAACTTCAAAAGAAAGGACCATGACATAAGTTGGGACACTCAGCACTTGCACATACTTATTGTTTCATGAGAATGTCGAACAGCCATAACATTGTTATTGTCTCTGAGATTGCTAATTTATTTTTGAACAAGCAGTTGAGCTCTCTTCACCTGTTTTGCATTCTAGTTGGCCATTTATTTTGTTCTATAGCATAAGATTTTCCTTAATATGGCTGTTCACATTCTGATATCTGCATGGTGCATGTTTCCTTTTTCTTTCAATGTTGGGTGTGTCTGATATTCCACATGCGTGAACTTTGTTTTCTATTTCAGTATTTGGGTGGTGTGGTTCTTTGTGAGGGTTGTAGACAGTAGAATTAAACTCCTGTACCTAATATTGTAATTAGGTGACCAGTCGAGGTATATTTGGATTCTCCCCCATTGTTATTGTTTCTGAGATCACTAATTAATTTTGAACAAGCAGTTGAGCTCTCTCCATCTGTTTGCATTCTAGTTGGCCATTTATTTTGTTCTATAGCATGAGATTTTCCTTAATATGGCTGTTCACATTCTGATATCTGCATGCGCATGTTTCCTTTTTTTTCAATGTTGGGTTTCTGATATTCCACATGCGTGAACTTTGTTTTCTGTTTGGTGGTGTGATTTATGTGAGGGTTGTGAGGCGGTATATTTAACTCCTGTACCTAATATTGTAATTAGGTGACCAGTCGAGGTATATTTGGATTCTCCCCTACATTTTAACTTGCTGTAGTACTATATGCTGTGTCCTGCGTGTGTACAAAGTTTTTATCCTTGGTCGAATTTATGCTGTGTATAGCATGCAAATGTGTAAGGGTTAGTGTGATGTTAATGACTAATGAAGATAATGGCATACATGTGTGTGGTTTGACCGACATCGAAAGGTTTTTGCATGGTTTGTGAACAATTTCTCTTGTGTCCCAACCACAATCTCTTCTTTCTCAGGTCTTTCAACTAGCAGTCTAATGATATTTAATTAATATTAATCAATATTTACACAATTCAACAACTTCCACTCAAAGGTGTAGGGTAGTTTTCTATTGATTCCTCATTTGCAATCATTGAATATTGTACTCGCAGATATATTTTTCGTTTTTCAGGACGTCATGATGATCAATTTAAATGCTATCTATGTCAACATGAAAGGTGTATACATCAACAAAACTTGCAGACTGATGAATCATCCGTGATGAATTTGAACTGACCGCAGTGATCAACAACCTCAATTAAAGTTACTTGCCTATAATCCATGACCCTAGAAACTTTACTTGAACCTTAAACACATATATATTCCCTTAACCAATTTTCCTACCTCTGTATCATACCGCCCTAATTAATTTTAATTATGATTACCGGTACTGTTATTGATTAATAGTATTTAAAATAATTTGGACGTTATTTGGCTTGTTGTGGCTTCTATTTGATGAGTGAAGCAGGTCTAGCCCACCTCTTCATACATCCAACTTGGCAATTCTGATTGGGCAATTTGGCATTAGGTGACTCCAATTATAATCAGCTTGACGATATCTTTGAGGAATACTTTTCTATCCACAATACATTACTCTTGTTGACTAATTCGGTATCCAATTTGGCAATCCTCATAAAATTATTAATTTGGTGTGGCAAAAGAATTTATTCATTTTTTTTTATTTGTTTGTATATTTTCCTTCCTTTTTACTTTTAAGTCTCGCTTTTTTCGCTTCCGACAGTATCATGTCTCGATGATTGTGTGTGTGTGTGTGTGCGTGCGTGCCTTAATTAGTTTTTTTTTTACTTTTGGGTGAGCGAACACGTACTACTTCTTTTATCAATACCTTTCCATCTAAAATCTGTACGTTTCAAACCATACTCTAGGTTTTGTTCGCTTTCCCGATTCTATAATCAGTTACTTTTACTTTTGTTTTTATCTATTTTTTTTATCGTCTATTGCTGATTATGGAGTCGAAATAAACCTATAACTTATAAGTAAATTGAAAACAAGGAACACGAAAGATAATTCGGGCGTAAATACTTGGGTGTGGATGTGGAGTTTTAACATGGAGTGTAATTTCTACTATATCTGTACATATAAATAACGAGAATTGTAGAACATAAACAAACAAGAGAGCTATGCTCAAATATATGGACACGTAGAGTCACATAATTTTGATGACGTCATAGCGAAAAAAAAAGTAATAGCCTTCTGGAGAAAATTTTTATCTTTAACCACTAAAAATTTCAAAGCAATTGGTCCAGTATTCGAAGAGAAAAGCGACTTTTTAAAAACGTGTCAAGCGGTACTGAGTTAGCAGTCAGGCAGCATCTTACCTGTACACTGTAGGCCATATACGGTAATTGATCACAGAACAGTTGTTCCCTTGCAAATTTTATGTTGTTTACACTTTAGGACAGATAATTGATCACAGAACAATTCTTCCCTTTCAAATTTTATGTTGTTTCCAGTAGACTCTCATCAAAATAAACAAATATAGTAGGCTACAAGTGCTACAACGCTTGCATTACTGCACTGGTAGGACCGTGAAAGAATAAGTTACGGTAATTTCATTGTGGTAAGACACCGGTACCGGCACCAATACC
>NW_024102766.1:0-54598 GCF_013122585.1 Styela clava
TTCAGCCATCTCAGTCACGTAAAAGAAATTTGTATATACAACAGAATATGGCAGATCATTCGTTGAAAATGACTAAGCGTGTAAATATTTTATTATTTCCTCATCGTTTTGCCTTGAACGGAAATACAAGCGACATTGATTGAGTTTCGGAAAATGACCTCAGGTATGTCGATATCGAATGGCTTTTCAAAATTTTAAAAACGGTCACCTGAAACCCGACGCCATCGGTAGCTTAATTAGTAGCACATTTTTAAGCCACTCATTATGGTTATTGATTACCAATTGAAATTCCAGCCTACATTTACGAATGCCGTCAATCATGTTTTGTCGACGTACGATTGAATCATCTCATTGGCATACTCGACCAGTATAACACATGGAAGTTGGTTGCAAGATGACGGAGTTCTTTTTGACGATCTAGTCGTGATTGTAGCGCCGTTAGGTTAGGGGCTGAGTTGTATAGTGTCGTAGGTCGAAGATAAGTAAGTTGATGGAGGTCGGAAAGTGGGACGAGGGTGGGAAATTTGAGGCAGATAGTGCAGTGGATAGAAGAAAAAAAGTTGAGGAAGATATGGCAATGAGACGAGGATAAAAAGGTCGAAGTGGATGGGAAATAGGACAGTGGGTCGAGGATAGGACGGTTGAGAGAGATAGGGCGGTGTGTCGAGGACAGGGAGGTGGAGCAGTTGGTCGAGGGAGACAGGGCAGAGGATTACTGGCTCTGAAGTCTAAACCAGAGGCGGCACTGCCCTCCCTATCTCCATGACCCACTGCCCGACCTCCCTCAACTTTCACATCCTCGAACCACCGCTTTATCTCCCTCAACCTACCTATCCTCGGACCCACTGCCCTACCTGCCACAACTTACCTATCTTTGACCTACGGTCCCGTACTATTCGGTACCTGACCTAACGGCGCTTCATTCACGACCCGATCGCTACACTGAACTTTACTATCTTACGACCACTTCCATGGGTTATACTGGTCGTGTATGCCAATGAGATGATTCAATCGTACGCCGACAAAACATGATTGACAGCATTCGTATATGTAGGCTGGAATCTCAAATATTAAACAATAACCTTAATTGGCAGTTTAAAAATGTTTTACTAATTGGGCTACTGATGGTTTTTAGTTGGGAATAACAGTTTTCTAAATTTAACAGGCCATTTATGCCCTCAATAATTGGCCATGTCGTGAGTCTCGTAACAAATATGATGCTGATCCGAAATAGCAATAGTGTTCTGGTCCGTATAAAGTATTTATCTTCAACATTTTATAGTAAAAGCGATGCCAAAGATTACGTACTAACTGCGTCTTTTTCAACTTCATTAAGTTGCAGATAAGATAAGCTCAATTTTAGGACTATACGCTGAATTAAAGGGCAGTTGGCAACGCTAGCTACGACAAAACATTTCATGGCTCTAAAATAGTTTGGAAGGGATTACACTCACTGAGCGCCCCATATTTTTGACTGTTTTTGACTTTTCAGCCTTCTCAGTCACATAAAAGAAATTTGTATATACAACAGAATATGGCAGAACATTCGTTGAAAATGACTAAGCGTGCAAATATTTTATTATTTCCTCATCGTTTTGCCTTGAACGGAAATACAAGCGACATTGAATGAGTTTCGGAAAATGAACTCAGGTATGTCGATATCGAATGGCATTTCAAAATTTTAAAAACAGTCACCTCAAACCCGAAGCCATCAGTAGCTTAATTAGTAGCACATTTTTAAGCCACTCATTATGGTTATTGATTACCAATTGAGATTCCAGCCTACATTTACGAATGCCGTCAATCATGTTTTGTCGACGTACGATTGAATCATCTCATTGGCATACTCGACCAGTATAACACATGGAAGTTGGTTGCAAGATGGTGGAGTTCTTTTTAGACGATCTAGTCGTGATTGTAGCGCCGTTAGGTTAGGGCTGAGTGGTATAGCGTCGTAGGTCGAAGATAAGTAAGTTGATGGAGGTCGAAAAGTGGGTCGGGGTGGGACATTTGAGGCAGATAGTGCAGTGGATAGAGGAAAGAAAAGTTGAGGAAGATATGGCAGTGGGACGAGGATAAAGGGGTTGAAGGGGATAGGAAATAGGACAGTGGGTCGAGGATAGGACGGTTGAGAGAGATAGGGCGGTGGGTCGAGGATAGGAAGATTGAGGGAGGTGGAGCAGTTGGTCGAGGGAGACAGGGCAGAGGATCGAGAATAGGAAAGTGGAGGGCAGTAACTTCACTGGCTCTGAAGTCTAAACCAGAGGCCGGCACTGCCCTCCCTATCTCCATGACCCACTGCCCGACCTCCCTCAACTTTCACATCCTCGAACCACCGCTCTATCTCCATCAACCTCTCTCTTTTCGACCTACTGTCCTATCTCCCTCAACCTACCTATCCTCGGACCCACTGCCCGACCTTCCTCAACGTTCCTATTCTCGACCCACTGCCCTAGCTCCTTCAACCTTCCTATCCTCGACCCACTGGTCTATCTCCCCAACTTTCACATTCTCAAACCACCGCTTTATCTCCCTCAACCTCTCTCTTTTTGACCTCCTGTCCTATCTCCCTCAACCTACCTATCCTCGGACCCACTGCCCTACCTGCCACAACTTACCTATCTTTAGTTTTCTAAATTTTAACAGGCCGTTTTATGCCCTTAATAATTGGCCATGTCGTGAGTCTTGTGACAAATATGATGCTGATCCGAAACAAGCAATAGTGCTCTGGTCCGTATAAAGTATTTTTCTTCAACATTTTATAGTAAAAGCGATGCCAAGAGTTTACGTACTAACTGCGTCCTTTGCAACTTCATTACGTTGCAGATAAGATAAGCTCAATTTTGGGACGAGGTTGAAGGGGATAGGAAGTTTGGGGGAAATAGGACAGTGGGTCGAGGATAGGACGGTTGAGGGAGATAGGGCGGTGGGTCGAGGATAGGAAGGTTGAGGGAGGTGGAGCAGTTGGGCGAGGGAAACAGGGCAGGGGATCGAGAATAGGAAAGTCGAGGGAGATAGGGCAGAGGGTCGAGGATTTGTGTTGGAATGACTGTATAACTTCACTGGCTCTAAAGTGTAAACCAGAGGTCGGCAAACTTTTGTCGTTTGCGGACCAAAATTAAAAGTTGCAAGTCATTGGCGGGTAGCACGTTTTTTGTAAAGTTAAAAACCAAAGAATGGCCAGTGAATCACATTTTTTCCCCCAGAAATTTCAAGCAGTGCGTGAAGACTGATCCTTTGAATATTTTAAGCGTCATCAAACCCTTTGCGCTCAGCATCTACTTTTTCACGTTCTGTTGCCATTTCTCTAATTATAATCAATTATAGGCTCATTAAACGAGTGATTGTGAATTATATACTTGTTAGGTTATAGTATAATTTAGTTTCTCAAAACAAATTTTGTCACGTAAAGAATATATTCGTCAATAAAGCTGTTTTGTTAATATAATTCAGTGAAGCGTTGCGGGCCGAATGCGGCCCGCGGGCCGTAGTTTCCCGACCCCTGAAACAAACCCTTGAATGAAAGTTTGATCATTTTACTGAGTCGGCCGATATTTGTCCAATCACTGCATCTAGAAATCACTGATACATTTATGCATAGACCGATTTCGATATGAAGGTATCAAATATAATTGGCTTCATAACTGCAAACTCTCCCTTAACAACGAAACATTGCGATAATCCTAAGTGCTGAAAGAGCAACTCAAAAATACGATTTCAATCCATTCATTGCTAGTTCATGGGTAAACAATGTTTAATAAATTTACTTCATTTTTGTACAAGTATGTGTTCTCGATGCAATATGGTGCTGCAATGCGTGATCAGTCTCACAATCATTGAAACTATGAAAATATGGTAAGTCTGGGAAATAACAAAAATATATTTTAATTGATATTCGATAATATTAACTTTGTTTTAATAGATTTCATCGTCAGATTGGTATCTTTCGTTCAAATCATCAGATGAAATATTTTCGAAAGTTGTCAATTGTCAAGTGGTAAAAAATATCACAAATGACCTCGAAGGCATGTGAAATTTCATTTGAAGAATATTATTATTCTGGGTAAGTTACTATGATAATGATATTGTTGAGTTTAATGGGCATTTTGACTTCGCATTTCCCGCGGCAGCAACATTCTGTTATTAGGGCGCCAAAGCATATCGATTGTGCAGATAAATAAATTTTGAGTGTATCCTGTGCAGGATTGTGCGAAGCACATTAACAAAATTGGATTTCTTTTTGAGTAGATAATGAGAAACATTGTTTTAGAAAGCTTAATACAGATCATGGAGACTCTCGAGTTTCTTCTCACGTTCTTCTCACAGCAGCTGCGCAAGAAGGTATTGTGTTGTTTTCAAAAGGAATTCATCAGGATTTCACGGCGATTAAATTTATAACAAACTTATAGTTATCATGAGGCATTTCAGATAAGTACACAAATTATATACATGTTCGAAAGCAGCAGATAGTGGTAGCTGAAAGAATGAGCTTTTTCGTGATACAGCCTTGCGTGGAAAATAAGTATATATGTGAAAATGTGGCATTGGCGCAACGGACGAGATACTAGAATTTTCGATTTATTAAAAAAGTAACAATGCACTGGAATCCATTTTTAGCAAAAAAGCAATATCTGATATCTAAAAACTAAGCAAGTCATTAGTCAACGAGGCAGTGTTAAAAAATAACATTTTTTAATCTGATTGATTCAATATTTCTATATAGTGTGATCAATTACTTCGATTGTGATCACTATGGTTGTAACAAAACCGTTTGTATAATCCATGTGTGTACGGTTACAGTTGAATCTATTGAAAATGGCGACACGGAAATCATGGTTGCAACCGACTATTCAACATACATCGTTTGTATTGATTGTAATATTTTTAAAGGTAATTTGCTTATGATTTGGAGATGGCAAGAAACGAATTAGCTTTTTATTCATACACAACCGTAAGTATATGAAAACGAGTTAAGCATCTTATTTGTAAATTAACTGTTTCAAGTTACAGCAAATGCGTTAACTGAAATCGAAGTATAACTTTGAAATGTGGTTTTGAGTATTGTGCTGCCGGGGAAATCAGACAAGCACAAGAGAACAGCTGCCATAATCATCTATTGTTACGTGAAATGGTATCGCATTTATTGTTGATTATTTCATACAAATATCAAACATGTCTTATTTCAAATTACAATGTCAATAACATCATAGATAATATCTTGCAGTGATTCAGTGGATCGGAGTGTATACACCAACACCATATCCATCAGCAAAAGACATTCTTGACATTAGGAATGCTTTGATTGATTTAAACGCCATTTCATCTCTAAATAATTCTCAATGCTCAGATGTTATAAGTGCTTTCGACATATCAACGAAATAATGCAGCGACGCAAATATTACATTTTCTGACGCTTATTAAGACTTATAATTATCTACTCATTTTATTATAGAATAATGTAACAAATAAATACTCATACGTAGTCTATAGTAGAATGTTTCTTTCAGAATAGTAACTTTGCTTTCGACAGGCCTGGGAAGCATTATTTTTATCTTTTGTACAATCTGATGCAATCGCTTAATTGTGGAAGTGGAAATAAGTTGAGAGCCAACAAACGAAAGTCGAAAACTCGGGAGAAATAACAAAATTCGTCGCAATACCACAAGAACGCTATTTATTGCTTTACATATTATCAGTGATTTGCTATATCACAATCCGAAACATATTGAACATAACTGCTTTTGGGTCACCTATTTTAATGCTCGTTCGATATACATTGTTTAGAATAGCTTACATTCCATATTTCAAAGAATTTAATTCTATTCAATTATCTAGGAATTTTGGTTTACATGAGGTCGATGAAGTTTCCAAGTAATGAATTTTTAGGGGACACTGATATGAAAGTGTGCGAAAAGAACTAGAAATTTACTATATGTAAACAGCAATGTTCTAGGTGAAGTATAGGGTCCCATAATAATCGGGGAAAAATTTGGAAAAATGAATAAATTTATTAAAGTTGCTTTGGCTGCTGCTGTTGACCATCTAGGTTAGGGTCGTTCAACCCGTGGCCCGCCGAAAGTTTTCGAGTGGTCCGCGCGGTATTATTCGAATCCCAATGTCTTTCACCAAATCTGAGCCCTTATTGGAACCGCTAATGAAAAATTGTTGTTTCAAACGCGCGAGAAGCCACCACCTAGCTATAGAAATCTTCTTTATGTCCATTTATGGTCGTTATTGCTAGTGAGACATGTTTGAATTTATTTTTATCGTCTGTCATGTATTTCAATCTGTTTCCCTCTTTTTTTTCTGTGAAGCTAGGAAAGGCAGTTTAATGACCTCAATATTTAAACAGCATTTACCTCTACGAGCAATTTATTTTCAAGGATGAGCCAAGTAAAAATCCCCCTTGAGACACGGGGTGAGCACTAATCGTCCTAAGCGTTGGGAATACGCTCGCCAATGCATCTCTGATTACTCTGTATGGGTTCGCAGGTTCGAATCCCATGCAGGGATAGTTATGTGCGAGAAGATTGCTGGACTCCTCGCCGCCGTAGGGTGATTCACGTTACCGCTTATCGGATACGCCTTCCTCCAATAGGTTCACAAGGGCTCCACAAGGGCTTGTTTTAAATCATTTTTTTTGTATTCTTTGTACTTTTCATTGAAATACCCTCTGCATCGCCGCTAAACTACGCCAAAACGTTGCGTTCGAAGAGCTGCATACGCTGCCGGAATTATAATTTTAAAAATGAAAGTAAAAAATCTTGTTTTGACTTTTATTTTTATTGCTTACATTCATTGCCACGATTGTATCTACACCAAAGTCATAAGATTTTAACCGGAATGTTTATCCGAGATGCCAGAGAGACGTTTTGAAAAGAAAAATCATGAAACTTAGCTCACGAGCCTACTACAAAATTAATTGTGTCAAAGGCAGCCTTCGGCAAAGCGAGTGCGTTACGATAATGAAGAATAAACTTACATTGGGGCGGCAATCTACTGATTTAAACGATGAGACGCGCTAGTCTTTTCATATATATTTTAAAATCTATAAAAAAAAATTTTAAAGTGGGGCCAATGATTCAAAATGAAGAATTATGCGCGGTCCGAATCGAATACCCGGAGTGTCCGCTTTCGGACGCGGTCCGTCAGTTGAGTAGCCCTGGCCTAGACTATGCTAATTGTAAGAGTCCTCTAATGCAAAGACGCTACAACTAATCTTTTATGAGGCCATAATAAGGATTTCGAGTTTATGTATTGACATTTTTCTCATAAAATAAAGGCATTATTACGGTTAATTAATCCTGTTCGGTTAATTTCTGCTTTGCATACTTTGTTCTTAAGGTTGAAGTGATAGAGTCTTCAAAGTTATACAAACTGAAATCACATTTCAATTTTCGCAAAGTAGTTTTGTCGTAGGGTCGCTCACGTAATAACTTATCGGTTACGTCTTACTGCGCCAACCACGTTTGCGGTCGCACTGAACTACAGCTTGAGTAGGTGTGTATGAGCCGTTATCGATATTTGCGGCGTTTCGAAGGATTCATTGCAAATAAGAAGCGCTTGGCAAGTTTTACATCCATTTTCTTTCAACCAATTTAATACAAAAAAATCAAATAGTACATCCATTTTGAACAAAACAGGCAAAAAAAACTTGATTTTAAACAATTGTTTTAAAACAATTCTCTTTGAACAAATCCCTATCCTCCACCATCAGGTCCATGGTACCGAAGACAAATAACTAACTAATCCCATACCCGACATGGAATGGTAACCGGACGAGAGGCCGTGGTTCTCCATATGGTTTAAGCTTATTTTAAAATACAATGTAAAAAATGACATAGTCAACATATCGCAGGGATTCAGAGGATCGAAGTGTACACAGCAACCCCATATCCATCGGAAAACTACCTTTATGACATTAGGAATACTTTGATTGATTTGAACGTGACATCGACTCTAAATAATTGTTAATGCTCAGAGGATATGAGTGCTTACGACTTCTCAACGAAATAATGCAACGACGCAAATATTTTATTATCTATCTGACGGTTCTTAGGACTTATAATTATCTACTCATTTTATTATAGAACAATGTAGCAAATAAATATTCAGACATAGGCTATAATAGAATGTTTCTTTTAGAATAGTAACGTAGATTTCGGCAGGCCTGGAACGCATTATTTTAAACTTTTGTATGGTCTTATGCGATCGCTTCATTGTGGAAGTGGGAATAAGTCAAAAGCCATCAAATGAAAGTCGGGCACTCGGACGAAGTAACAAAATTTGTCGCAATGCCGCAGGAACGCTTATTAATGCTTTACATATTATCGGTGATTCGTTGTATCACAATCCGAAACATATCTACCGTAAATACTTTTGAGTCACCGATTTTATTGTTCGTTTGATATACTTTGTTTAAAATACTTTCCATATTTACTATCTATTTTGAAGGTAGGTTACCACGAAATTTTATTTTCAAGAATTTGATTCTATTTAATTATCCAGGACTTTTAGTTTACGAAATGTCGGCTAAGTTTTCAAGAAATGAGGGATTTTTGAGGAACACTGGGGAAAGTGTGCGAAATGAACCAGAAAGTGTCTTACTATAAGTAAACAGCAAAGTTCTAGGTTAAATATCGGGTCCTGTAAGACATAGTTTCTCAAAGTGCTCCATACGGAGCCCCAGGGCTCCGTGAGACGAACCTAGGTGCTCCGCGAGCTACTCTATCACTTGTCAAAATACGGATTCGACTATTCTGTAACTGTTCAAAGAAGCGAATACACCATTAATGAAATTTGACACCAGCAGCGTCGTAATATGGCAACGAGGCGGTGATTTAAGTATGACATGATCTATAAGCAGAAGCGAGGTCAGGATTTTTAAAAGGAAGAGGGGAGAGTACAAAATTGGAATTGGAAATTACCAGGCACTATTATTCGCGATTCGGCCACTCGTTAAAAAAAACTTTGTCAGTGGATAACGAGTTTCCATCCATGGCCGATGCGAGCATTTAAACTGTCTTGTCATAATAATTTAATTGTGTTTATCGTTACTTGTCTTTGAGTCGAGATTACGATTAATGAAATGAGGAATACTATTACTATTCTAAAATAACATAAAATAGGTGCCAAACTGCCAACTATAAATAGATTGGAATCATATTTTAGCGATCTGGAGATTTATCAAATTTGAGTTGTTATCTCAGCGGTGTTTAAATATCAATGAGTACAATTTACAATTGCGCAATCCTTGACCGATGCATGCATGTTCAAATGCCCTGTTTATTGGCTTCATTGTGTTCAATGGAACCTGCGAATGCGTTGATTATAACAATATAAAATCATTACAAACCAGAATTACCACGCCAATCCGCGGACATCAAATGAGAAACAACAAATGTATTTTGTTCGCAATAACAAATTGTTTAATAAACTTATATTGCATCGCATCGCGACTGAAAAAAGTCGCATTTGGCTTTATCGGTAGTTTCAATATGGATAAAAAGTACATCGAGCGCACAATTGAATCGATTTAGGTAACTCGCATGATATAACTTCATAGATAACCTAACATAACATCAAAGTTTGTGATTTAAAATATCTGAAAAAGCGTTTTTAATCTGTCGCGAGTCCGTAAAAACAAAACTTATCATATTATCTTCCGTTTTGGTTTTAATATTTATAATACCGCTTTTCAATCAATAAATTTTGGTTGCCATTCACCTCTTTATTAACTATTTTTAGCATCTCGTCGCCGATGATTATAATATACTAACTCGTTTTCCATACTGAACTCACAATTCCACACGAGAACAAAAAAGTAATTATCGTCGTCCTCGGGGAACAATACAAGCTCACGTAATAACTAATCGGTTACGTCTTACTGCGCCAACCACGTTTGCGGTCGCACTGAACTACAGCTTGAGAAAGTGTGTATGAGCCGTTATCGATATTTGCGGCGTTTCGAAGGATTCATTGCAAATAAGAAGCGCTTGGCAAGTTTTACATCCATTTTCTTTCAACCTATTTAATACAAAAAAAATCAAATAGTACATCCATTTTGAACAAAACAGGCAAAAAAAAAACTTGATTTTAAACAATTGTTTTAAAACAATTCTCTTCGAACAAATCCCTATCCTCCACCATCAGGTCCATGGTACCGAAGACAAATAACTAACTAATCCCATACCCGACATGGAATGGTAACCGGACGAGAGGCGTGGTTCTCCATATGGTTTAAGCTTATTTTAAAATACAATGTAAATATGACATTAGTCAACATCTGCAGGATTCAGTGAATCGAAGTGTACACACCAACCCCATATCCGCCGGAAAACTACCTTTATGACATTAGGAATACTTTGATTGATTTGAACGTGACATCGACTCTAAATAATTCTCAATGCTCAGATGTTATGAGTGCTTACGACTTCTCAACGAAATAATGCAACGACGCAAATATTTTATTATCTATCTGACGGTTCCTAGGACTTATAATTATCTACTCATTTTATTATAGAACAATGTAGCAAATAAATATTCAGACATAGGCTATAATAGAATGTTTCTTTTAGAATAGTAACGTAGATTTCGGCAGGCCTGGAATGCATTATTTTTAACTTTTGTATGGTCTTATGCGATCGCTTCATTGTGGAAGTGGGAATAAGTCAAAAGCCATCAAATGAAAGTCGGGCACTCGGACGAAGTAACAAAATTTGTCGCAATGCCGCAGGAACGCTTATTAATGCTTTACATATTATCGGTGATTCGTTATATCACAATCCGAAACATATCTACCGTAAATACTTTTAAGTCACCGATTTTATTGTTCGTTTGATATACTTTGTTTAAAATACTTTCCATATTTACTATCTACTTTGAAGGTGTGTTACCACGAAAATTTATTTTCAAGAATTTGATTCTATCTAATTATCCAGGACTTTTGGTTTACGAAAGGTCGACTAAGTTTTCAGAAATGAATGATTTTTGAGGAACACTGAGAAAAGTGTGCGAAATGAGCTAGAAAGTGTCTTACTATAAGTAAACAGCAAAGTTCTAGGCTAAATATCGGGTCCTGTAAGACATAGTTTCTCAAAGTGCTCCATACGGAGCCCCAGGGCTCCGTGAGACGAACCTAGGTGCTCCGCGAGCTACTCTACCACTTGTCAAAATACGGATTCGACTATTCTGTAACTGTTCAAAGAAGCGAATACACCATTAATAAAATTTGACACCAGCAGGGTCGTAATATGGCAACGAGGCGGTGATTTAAGTATTACATGATCTACAAGCAGAAGCGAGGTCAGGATTTTTAAAAGGAAGAGGGGAGAATACAAAATTGGAATTGGAAATTACCAGGCACTATTATTCGCGATTAGGCCACTCGTTAAAAAAAACTTTGTCAATGGATAACGAGTTTCCATCCATGGCCGTTGCGAGCATTTAAACTGTCTTGTCATAATAATTTAATTGTGTTTATCGTTACTTGTCTTTGAGTCGAGATTACGATTAATGAAATGAGGAATACTATTACTATTCTAAAATAACATAAAATAAGTGCCAAACTGCCAACTATAAATAGATTTGAATCATATTTTTGCGATGTGGAGATTCATCAAATATATATTCATCAACGACCCATATATAAATATACAACTTTTAATAATATGTCAACAATATATTTTACATACAAAGATGTCTGACATGAAACGTTACTAAACTTGAGATATATGAACACTGACAGCTTTTATCCCGACATCGTTATTGACATCGTTATTGACATCGTTATGAGTCATGAGATCGTTATGGGATTTAGTCCGAAGACATGATTAGCTTCGGAAATGAAACAAAATTTTTCTCTATCGTGACTGAGTTTTCCTTTAAATTATATCCGTGCCAAGTGTATACCGTCATAATATTAAAAACTTGCTGCGTGGTATCGTTGTTTTTATTTGATTTTTTGAGCATTACGTTTTTTTTTTATTCATACAAAGCATATTGAAATATCTAAAATATCGTTCTTTCAGTTGTGATTTTGAAACCTAGTATTGTAAAGTAGGACTTCGAAGCAATATATCTTGGGAAAACCCGAAAATATAATTGCGATTAAGATTCGTGGTACGATTCAGCGGGTTCGTGCGAACTCGTTATTGGAATGAACGCGTTCTTGTTTTAGACGTTAAACAAATGCAACACCGCAGTTAACGATTACGATTATATTTGGCGTTCCGTAGAACCTGTTGATGGTGGGGCGATACGAGAGAAAACCCAATTTTAAATTTTTGAAACCAGCACTGATTAAGATTTAATAATATTTCAACTTCTTTTAAAGAATTTATTTCTCAGTGGTATTTTTCATCTAAATCAGGGTTGTGCAATCTGCGGCCCGCGGGCCAAATGCGGCCCGCAAGATGAAGTTGTGCGACCCGCGGAGAAATAACAATTTCGAATGGTGTACCCGCAAAACGAGTATTTATTCTTTTTCGTCGCAAAGCCCATACCAGTCATATTAGCAAAACAAGCTAGCAAAATTCTGTTGCAAAATACACGATTTATATTACAAAAACGTGTTTCTCACAGCATTCGTTTGAAGTCGGTGTGACAAAAAATTTAAATAGCAGTTTCTTCAGAAGTTTATGCGTTTTAAATCTACTATTTCTGCAAGAACCCCTAATAATGCCGTAAGATCAATAGCACATATAGGCAATTTTTGTGCTTGCAACTACCAGAAAGCCTAAATTAAATAAAGGTGCGGCCCGCGGCTTCACCCAGTTACTTGTATTTGGCCCGGAAATAAAAAAGATTGCACAACCCTGATCTAAATCTTTAGATGAAATATTTTCGGAGGTTGTTCATTGTCAAGTAATAAAAATATTACAAACGATTCCATAGGTGCTGTGAAGTTTCATTTGAAAACATTACTATTATTCGGGGTTAGGCATCGTGAAAATAATATTGTTTAGTTTGAATGACATTTAATCATCCCATTTCCGTGGCCGGAACATGCTTTTGCTCAGTGCCAGAAACAGATCAAATGTGCTAATAAATAAATGTGGTTATAACCAATATTGTAGAGGAAGATGGGGCACGTTGGGACATGGGGCACAGTGGAAAATCAGATCTCGCACTGATACTACATCCGCAATCTTGTCCCGCGGTTCGTATGTTTCAATCCGCCCTTCGGTGAGTTACAACGTCCCCGCGAACGGACAACGGACGGGTAGAGCGGGCGCAAAGCTATGAGGTGAAATTTGTTTGGGAGGTTGAGACTAAAATTTCACCGTTCCAGTTTTTTCTTTCTTCTTTTTGAGCCTTTCCAACATGACAAACCACCGTCTGATATTTTTCAGCTTTAGTCCACTGTAAAATATTCATAACTTGGCGAGTGGATTTACCTTTCCGAATTTCGCCAGCAACGTGAGGGATTGGTTCCTGGAAATATTTGTTTCCCTACTGGGAACAAATGGACCGGGGGTTCTAGTGGGAACATGCCCTACAGGGCAAAATTGCGAGCAGTGTTATGATACAAATAGTGTGCCAGAGAACCTAGTATGAGGGTGGCGGTATATTTTGTGTAAGATTATGGTTTTTTTCGACCCATGGCCCAATATGGAATATATTCCAGAATCAATAATATTTCCAGATTTAGATTCGATTTCGATTTTAGGAAATAATCAAATTTGTTTGCAAAATTTTTTGTCAAAATATTGGAACTATTTAAGTTGAACATTGATTTTAAAAATATTAAATCTTCAAATTTGAAGTCTCCCTGTTCTTTAGACGAGTATGCTGATTAATTGCTTATTTTTTAGAGCATACTTCGTTGAAGTTTGACAGACTGACCCATTGTGCCCCAGGGTCTGTCCGGATGTGCCCCACAAGTGGGGTACAGAGGGACACTTGACAGACGTTTTTCAAAGCATTTTGGTAGTAAGATGTGTGTCGCAAGGGAATTTCTTATTCGCTGAATAAAAACTACATTTACCCCACTATGCATTAGTCCCGCCAACTTAACTTTTTATCACCAGGTGTACCCAAACAAAACGTTGTGGCTCATGACTAACTTTAATATCAAGTCTCTCATCAACAAGTTCCAGTCAGTCATTTGCCTAATTTATAATACAAAATATCGAGTTAAAATAAACTCAAAATGGACCAAGACCAAGAAGAGCCTGAACTCGGGCACAATGGAGAGTAAATTGCCTTTCCCCTCAACTTGTCGTTATTCAGTGATAATGCATCTATCGATCCAAACTTTTCGACAACTAGTATTGCATTGTATTTCGCAAATTTGAGTCGAGTCCGTATACAGTCGCCAAATCAGTGGGCGCTTTGTCTATGATTCATGTTTTTTGAAAAGAAATGATAACTGTTCGATGATTGAAATCTATCCATCTTGGTTTTTCTCAAATACCGATGGGCTGATTATAGAGTGCCTTTTATTTATTTTCAAAAATAGCACATTGCTCGCTTGTACGTATTGTGCTATAAAATCTAATCTATTACCTAATCGATTCCCCTACTAGTCTGGATCCGTTTTATGGTGGCCATCCGTTATTACCCGTTGAATATTCATTTATATATAGGTGAGGTTTAGAACATCAATATTTTCTTAGATATTTGTACCAGTGTATGAACAATTGTTACGTAGATGACAAAATAATTTTGATGACGACACTAAGGGATGATAATCTGTAAAATCTTTCAAATTTTGAACAAACATACTTATTTATACTCGACTTTTAAACCAGGAGAATTTAGGCGTTTTTAGATATTGAGATGTGACGTTAAAACAAAGTAAGGCCAGATATATCGAATAAGAGAAAATTGTTTGCGAAACATCTAACCTTCCATGGCCATATAATTCCGTTTGGTATCCATGTCTTCTGAAGCAGCGTTTCCCAACCTTTTTTGGTCACGGACTATTTTTTCACCGGCGAAAACCTTTGCGGACTCAAGGTGCGTTTATTGCAGGGGGCAATAAAACCAAGCACAACATAATTTTAACAAATTTCAACAATGGCCTTTTCTGTCGCACAACATTCAATCCATGACAACGACGAGAATTTAAAATGTCTTTCTATTTTAATTTATTTGTGTTCATAGTAACTCGCGGTGGCGTCGACTTACGACAAGATGAAAGCATTAGTTTTTTAAAATGCCACGGCAATCTTCGAACATAATAATGTGAGCATATATTGCCCGATTATATTTAGTTTTGATACATATTTTTTGCGATCTTGCGAATTTGTTATCGCTGATAGAAAAATCCTACTATCTGCTATAAATTTCCAGAAAGAACATATTTTAGTACTTAATAAAAATATATTTAAAGCATAATTGTAAATCAAAAATATATATTCGTCGACTTGCTTTATTATTAATTTAATTGTCGTCATTTTAACTTTGTGTTGACGAAATAAAAGCAATAGTACTCAGAAAATATCATGACAATCCGTGGACACAAAAATGCGTGGTAAAGTGCTCGATTATATTTTGATTCGTATTTTTGTGAATTCTACAAATTTGAGCTGTTCGTACAACACCTACGGCAGTACTGCACGTACCAATGTGGGGGCAGTAAAGCGAAGAATACAAAGGGAAAATTGCCTAGAAAAGTGTTTTCAATTGGTCGCGGACCACCATAAAACAAAAAATTATGGGCTCTCCGTTTCATTTTCAGTATTTTGTCTGGCCGCTTTTCAATTTAAGAAATTTGGGTCGCCACCATTACCACCTACCAAAAAAAAAATTTATTTATTCCTCGTTGTTCGAACTCGCGAGAAACACCACTTAGGTATCTATCGACGCTTGTGCACAGCAGACTCTTGTTTTCGTCGGAAATCCGCAAGCGAGTTGTGAAATCTCATCGTTCAATGAAGCGACGCGCGAGTGACCTGTCGCGTCACCTGGCACCAAATTTTTGAATAGTAAATTGCTATTCTTATAGTTGAATATTCGAATATATGCCCAGTCCTACTCAGTAACCAATTATCATTGACTTGGTTATTGTTATGTGAATAAAGTTGCTATGTTTTATGTAAATTCTAACGTAATTTGTAACTTGGCTGATAGTTAAGTTTCGCAAAAACGTTTGCGGCGCGCAGTGAATTTTTGACTCGTTGCGGACTCATTCGAACGCTCCGCGGACTCATTTAAGACCGCGGACTCGGGTTGGGAAACACTGTTCTGAAGCTTCCGATTTTTGAATGTATACTACCATCACGATTGGAGACCACACGGGTTTGTTGTTGTATAGATGTTATAGATTCCATTTTAACATATTATAGTAATTAGACGTATTGATGTACAGCCTAATTCTAAACTGCTCTCTGTGTCCTAAAGTACCACTAAGAACGGGTATATAAATGAACATCTTCCATCACTCAATGCTGCATGCATCAGATGAAGGCTTGACCAAATTTAACTTTCGACCGATATATTTTGAAACAATATGAGCTAAGAGGTCACTGATGACACACTTTTTTATATAACCACGAATTTCCCTATAATTTGCATTTACGTAGTTTTTAAATTATAGATAAATTTCGATAAGCAAAATATATAAAGTTACTACACATTTTATCCAATAAAACAATATTCTTTTCTTTTATTCGCAAACTTTTCAAAGGTATTTGCTATTATACTCTGTATATGTTAGGTAGTCATAACATAACATAAGGTGATTATTAGTCACTACTCAGCTACATTCGGAAGACGTAAACGGTAGTAAAGTGTTGAAGGTACCGACTAGGTATTTTTTATATGTTAGTACTCTATAAGATATAAACTCTGGCATAAGTTAATTAGTATATATGTATATGTCAAAACATATTTAAACTTCACCTGCTGTGTACCAGTATATCATAATCCTAATTTTCCATTAAAACACATAAAGACACAAATCTTTGAAAAGGTATGGACTGGTATGGACTTTCAATAGACTGATACTCAAAATCTGAATTCGGGTAACTTGAAAATGGTTTGAAACTAAAAATTAAACTCCGATTCCGAATTGGACAATAAAACTATCCGTAATAAGCATTAAGGTGGACGAAATAACTGAAATAACAAATTTACTCGAACGGTGTGTATTTGGCAGCAGAACCTTCTATCTCTACCTTAAAATCATTTATAAACCAATATGTTTGTTTGTTTATTCATCATATTCTTTCAAGATAACCTCAATCTACGCACTGACCTGGAATGTCTTTTGCGACTTATAATTTCGTATCTGTTCTCACTTCCTTATGCACTTTAAAATAATTTCTTTGGATTATCTTATAATTTTACTGAGTTTCCGCAACAACAAACGTTTCATTTCGACATTCCGGCACGGCTTATTTTATATTTACTTAAGACTCGCAACAATTTTTTAATCGCTCGGTTTCTACCTTTTTATATGGTTTCGACCTCGCAACCAAATGGCTTTACATTCTATAACTCAAACCTATAGACCAGTGGTTCCCAATCTTTTATGGCTCGTGGCCCCCTTCTGGCGCCTTATTGCACTCGTGGCCCCCCTGTTCATCATCCAAAAAAACTCAAACTATATAGAGACAAAAAAGTCCAAGCTTTTTAGTATACAACCAATGGGAATCTTGCACTTGGGACTGCCTTGCAAGGTTTCTTATATGGAGCACAGTCTGTGATACAGCCAGAGACGAATGCCACTTTCAACATCAAAACGGTTTTTAGATTTTGTTTTGATGGTGACAAGATCAGAAAAGCCAGATGGGCTGTGGCAAGTCATAGGCCTACTATCAGTGAAGAAGCTTACATGCTAAGTAGTGGCTAAGAATACGAAATGCCACTTCATAGCTACATTCACTCTGTCATCTAGATTTACTTTGGTGAAGCCAACGCCAATGCGACTGTCGTTCCATTTTCGTATTGTGGGCAATATGATGAAACAATTCACGTATGGGAAAGTGAATTCACCCTGAAATCGCAAATAACCTGTTCATGTAATGAAACTGCGGTGAACGCCTGAACAGGAGTTTTTGTTTTAAAATAAAAGTATGCAAACTAAGTTGCTTTATGATCAATTATTGGTCTTGTGTCGTGGCCCCTCTTGAACTGCTTTGTGGCCCCCTTAGGGGGCCATCGGCCCCCGGTTGAGAACCACTGCTATAGACAGTGTTTTGATATGTAAGGCCGATGAAAATCCTTTTTTTAAAACTCCAAGCAATTGCAGGTTTCTTACTTGGGTAGTCATAATAATTTGTCTATGACATGAAAGGTAAGGTGATCACGAGCAGAGGTAAAATAGATTTAGCATGGTTTACGTTATTTATGCATCAAAACTTGTATACTCCACGCTTGGTATATAGTAAAAAGATATCACCTATATGGAAGTTGATTAAGACGTGGGTTCCTTTGTGTTGTCATCAAATTGTTACAGGCTGATATTTAAATTTACTTTCCGGTCGTTGCTAATACATAAACCGACAACACAGTTGCTGATGCATCATCGGCACAGTCTTGGAGACAATAAGTTATAGTAGGGAATACAGAATTACCGTAAGCACAATTACCTAACCAAGGTAGCCGCTGACAGGTATACCGAATGGTCATTTCGCGGTTATCCTGTCCATTCTGGGCAAAGTCATGAACATGTATATATATATTTTTTCATTTTGCTTTAACTTTGTTGTGCCCGTTTGCCTGCATGGATGGCTAATAAAAAACGATTTGATTGATTGATTGAATTATTTGTGATTATTTTAGGTTACAGTTTTTAATTGTGATAATTTTTATACTTTAAGAAATCATATAGCACGGATAATATTTTTTTTAGATGCAAAGAAATTTCAAAAGAACGTAACACACGCATTTAATACCAGGTTCGGTGATATTAACCATGATAACAAGTAACCTATTTTAAAAGATTCAAATCCCGTTTACTAAGACAATTCAGGAAAATGTAAAATGCCATAAAGGTCCTAGATCCTCGGCTCTAGCTCCTAAAAAGCAACACGGCTTTCGCCACCAACCCAAATAATGCATGTCGCTGGAACATTTATATATATATATATATATATTTATATATGACCTACCAATCTACCATATTCCTTGTCGACGGTGTTGGTAATCGAGCAGTAGACTGCGTTTGAGTAGAGTTGTAGCTCATTATACGTTCACCGAAGAAAAATATCACTAGGCAACTGTATTTTACTAAATAGCCCATGGGTTTCAGATACTGAAGAAATGTTGTCTTTCAATCGTGGGTTTACATTATTAAAATAGTGTATTTCCAAATCAAAATTATTTTATAATTAGAGGAATATATCAATTTGAAGGCGGTATTTTTTTTTTAAACAAAGCCAGCTACCCAAACTAGTAAATATCTGACATGTGGGATAGTACGAGTTGCACCCTTTGTACAATGCTATTAGACGTACGGTCATTTACATATAACAGATTGAAGAATTTGGGAAAAGGGAAGGACAAAGAAATATTTTACATGCATATTTGATTATAAATTGTGCCACGATTTAAATCAGATGCTAACCACAAGTGTTTATGTGTTATACGGCTATTCTAAATTTAGATTTCAATAACGCACTCAAAAAATAATAGTATCATTGGCACGTTATGAATATTCCCAGGGGCGGATTAAGCCCCTTTGGTGCCCTAAGCACTGAAGACTTTGATGCCCCCTCATGTGTAATTTAATTTTAAAAACAATAAACCACATAAGTGTATTATCCATTAAAGATAATCACAACCAACAGTAAATAGAACAACTTTTACGAACATTTTTAGGTTTTTTAACTGTTATATATAGCCGATATATATATCGGCCGTTTACTGCCGATATTATATATATGCAAACACGCAATATCGGGCCGATATATCGGTTGGGCTAATCCTGAGAGAGCGTGACAATAAAGATTCATGCCTCCAGTCTCAGCGTGAATCGAAATACCAAAGGATACAAGTCACAACTGTAGTTTGGAATTTTACCGGTACCTAGTAGTCTACTTCAAAGTGGTTCAAGGTGCTATGTTGAAGGACCGCAAAAACTTTTGAGGAGCTCTCGCGGGCCGCAAGTCGGAGAAAACCCAAAAGTGATCAAAATATCGCGAGTTTACTTACTTTAAATGTAATAAACAACGAGATTTCACCGTTCTAATCAGACTATTATCATGTTGCATGGGTGGCGTTCTTGTAAAAAAGATATATAAAGCCTTTAGTTATTTTAAAGTTAATTACCGTTGTATTTTGCGCATCTCGCGTTTGATGTCGCTTCAAATTATATTCTTTCGTGACAGATATTACTCACACTATGTGATGGGCAAGGAAATACATTTCCGCCGTGTTCTCTTATGTCACCTTTCTTGCGACACTCATTTTGTTACGAATTGTTATATTGAGTAGTTTAAAAACTTGCAGCGTAAGCAAGCTTAGTTACATCGTCAAATACCAACCAAGTCCGTCTCAGTTGGTATTTCGGGGCCTAACTGAAAAAAAAAACTGGATTACGCAGCGTTAAGTCAGCTCTGCGTTTCGTCACCACTGTCACATGGCCGACGCTTGTAAGCAGAAGAGTATTTTTACCAAAATAAAGGCACAAAGCGTTAGAAAAAGGGTTTGAATTTCGGGATCCCAACCCCAGTTGGAATATCTAAAAAAAAACTCAAAAACGTTACTCCATTAGATACAAATATACGCTAAAATTGTTCTGTGAGCCGCACGGAATGTATCAGCATGACAGAGTTTGGACCACCCTGGTCTACCTTATCAAGAAACTCCCGACTTTGCTGACCAATATATCGTTGAAATGCGATCGTGGAACCGCCACATAGTGTAAATAGTTCATTGGTTCAATTGTTGAAGAGAATAAAAAGTTTGAAAATAAAAATGCGACAACAAGGTGAATACTAGAAAGAAAAAAACAACAACAACAATTTAAGGAAACGACTCATAGGCCCATTTCGTGTCCAATAAATAAGTTTCAGTGTTCATTTTTAGTAAAGAAGGTTAATATGATACGTGAAAACAAAAAATAAGCGAACATTTTGAAGTTTGACTCGCCTGGTGAACTCGTAATATTTTAATAAATACCGATAAACTATATAAAATTCTGCTCTAAAATTTCTGTGGTGCCCCTCTTTGCTTGGTGCCCTAAGCACGTGCTTATATTGTTTAATGGTTAATCCGGCGCTGGTTATCATATATTTTGAGGTAGTCTAGGGCTCTAGGCAGTCATGTCAATATATCTATAAAGAAATTGTGTAGTTAAATAAAATTAAAATTAATACCTGCGTAGAGGGATAATTGTGTCGGAATTTATTTTATTTTTATTTTTTTTATTGTTATATATAAATCGATGTCGACGGACTAAATGCCACTCATACTTGACGACTAACAGTCAGAATTTATAGCCGTGCCCAAAGTGCATGTGGCGTTAACAAGGACTCCAATTCCACTGTATATGATTTAAAACTGGGCGCCTAGTTGCTTTTTGTTATGTGCTGTGTTGATATATTTCTTCATAATTTCTATGTAATATTAATATTTTCAATATAAAAATTTGTCAGCGAAAACAGCCAAATTAGTTGAGCTAGTTTGGCTGATAACAACCTCAAAATAGGTGAATCCTATTCCCTCGCGGGGGTGGGGACATGTATGGCTCATAGCTCATGATCTCTCTGGACAAAAAATAAATTAAAAAGTAGTATTTCAACTTATCTTTTGAAACATTCTGGACCATATAAAAAAGGTAAATGTTTCGTAAATATCGGCTTTAATCCAACCGATACCGATACATGGCCGATACCGAAAAAATGGCCGATATTGCCGATACCGATACATCGGTACATCTCTAGTGTATAGTACACCCCAGGGTGTACCAAAAAGTTTGAAGGGTGTACCACATTAATAGGGTGTACCAGGGGTGTACCGTACCGAATGTTGTAAGATACACACTATATGCTTCTAACCCAGGAAAGACTTTCGATGGCTGCTAATTTTCAAGATATCTTTTGGCTTGCAAAATTGTCTATCTAACAGCCATATTTGAGTCACCAATCAGTTAAATTTATCGAGGGGAAAGGATGTGATATTTTTGGAGCTAGTAGCAAGATTGAATATTTTAAAATGAAATTGTGGCAGAATAATGTATCAAAATGTGATTTTTCTGATTTGGAATGGTTGGACTATTTCACTGAGACTTGTGAATAGGAAGATGTAAACCAAGATGAGATCAATTGTACATACTGTGTTTCCCCAAAAATAAAGCCTAGCCCAAAAGTAAGACCTAGCCTGGATTTTTAAAATGATCTCAGTATAAGTCCTCCCCTTGATAGGACCTACTCCTTCTTTAGTCGGTAGCGCGAATTTTTTTGACCTATTCAATAGCATGACATCTATACGTTTCAAATGATTAATAATCTATACCGGTATTTAGCAGTTTAAATAAGAACGTGTTATTTATGAGTAAGTATATTTGAAAGTTTCGTAATTCTCTACTTTGTAATTTTGTTTTTGATGAATGAAAATAAAAGACATCCCCCCACAATAAGACCTACTAGTAATTTTAGAGAGAAAATAAATTGAAGTAACCCCTTGTCTTATCTTTGGGAAAACACGGTAAGCATCTTGATGTGCTACTGCTAAACTTCGGAGCCTATTTTCCGGATGTTGAATATCAGTATCTTGGTTCTCTAATATGGGCTATTCAGCCAGTCATTTACAAGTGGAGAGGTTGCTCTTGGCCGCATAACTGGTGCTACAATCAGATCTTGTACAAAAGGGAGAGTTCAATACATATACAAGCTACAACTAATTTTAGGCAGCACAATTAGGAGTTCCCGAGTATCGCAGTCTTTCACAAAAAGCTGTCACCATTCTCGTCCGAATGCCTACAGCCCTACGACATACCTTCCCGAACAAGGGTTGTCTGCACTCATTGAAATTGAATCCTAAAAAGAACAAATGACCGATGGAATACAACAGCAACGGTCACATTAACTAAATAATAAACTATTGCGTCAACATAAACATAGTCTATATTATATAACTTCTGAATATTGAGTTTTTTTCGTATTAAAAATGTAGGACGAGCGGGGTGTACCAGATTTTAAGAAATGGTTGAAAGGGTGTACCATTTCAAAAAAGGTTGACGAGCACTGCACTAAGCTCCAACAAACCTCAATATTTTCACTACATTTTTTAAGACTGCAATTCTATTGAATACCAGCCAACATACTGTTCTATTTCTGTCACAATGATTATAATCGCGGTGCTCAGGAAATGGGCTTTCGACATTGTTATTTAACGGTAAAAAATTCGGTGAATCAATATAATAAATAGCGGTTTAAGACCGTTATATGTATGGAATAATATTATCTGTATGAGATTAGATGAGATTAGGATTGAGAATAGATTATGGGAATCAATTTTTATGGCTTATATCTTGACAGGTTGGTGGACCGAAATAAGAAAAGGGAAATGTTTTCTACTCGGCGTAGTTTATCTTACCCCAGTAGGTGTGGGAAATCACTTTCCTGAGGGTGTCCAGATAATAGACTTAGTTAGTGGGCTATGAAGTGAAGTGTGCTTTATAACCGTATCTGCTGCCCTGATCTTAAGCTTTTGTGTCGAAAATTGTTGGTGAAAGTCTTATATATGTTTTCTTTACAAAAAAAGGTCTCGTAATGTTATATTCTTCGAACACCGGAATTCCTTCATTACAAATTAAGCAGGCAGTTGAATATTGTCTTTAAAAAATACGTGTCTCGATTTCTTGTTACAAAACGTCATTCGGAATCCACATTGCGTTTCCCACTCATACTGATGGATTTGTTATAGTGGCTGGCAAATTACGCCAGCTGCAGAGAGAATGTTGGTAGAAAAATAAGTCCAAACCTAGGCTAAGGTTTATATAATAAACAGCATAATGTAGCATCCGGGTCATCTTGCATGAGTTTTAGGTATATGTGGCTGGTTTTCCACATTATTTTCCGGTGCAGATTATACATGTCTATATCTTAGCCGAAGACTCGTTAGCTTCAACGCAAATGTATATTCATGTAAACTATATATACTGTAGTCGTAAATTTTACAGGCACAAAAGGGCCGGATGAAATACTAGATCCTGCCCGCGGGCTGTATTTTGCCCACCCTGCCTTAGTGGTACTTAAATCAATCGGACTTCAATCAATTATTGGAAACGAAGTGTACATATGAATCGTTTTGTTATTATTTTGTTCTTGCACTAAAGTGGCGCACAACATGAACATAGTATATATTTGTGTTCCGGTTAGGTTCAGGTTGTGCGACTAAAAATCATATCGATACCGATACCTCGTTTCCGTGGTAACCAGGCATTTTGTTATCAAGGGCAATTGTCAAAATGCACTTCTAATCATATTCTTTACTTCTTAAATACACACCGCTACCTTATCCGCTGGACTATTGTGGAATAGGGACTCTGTAAAAATGTCTTAGACCTGGTGATTTAAATGCCACTCCCATCTCCGAGAAGCGGTAGCAAGTAACACGACCTAACCATTGACAAGTCTCGTCTCTCATCCGCTTCTCGGTTCAAATTGGTTATGAGAATCTTATTCAATAGTTCCGAATGCACCGAACCTGGACGAAGGGTTAGCACTCGCCAAACTAAGCAGACAACAATTGCTGGGGTTCGTTAGTATTCACTATTCAGCCTCGAGTAATACATGTTGTTTCTTGGCAATGATTCGCAACATTTAGGGAAGCTGGGGCAAAAGGCGTCGAAGCTAGACTACGTTATCGTTTCGAAGTGCTGGGGCAGAAAACGTGAAAACTAACCTCGTTGTCCGGTTGACTGTGAATATATATTTGGTTTAATCCACCAAAAACGGTTATTGCCGGTCGCGTTATAATTTTTCGATGCTAGAGCTAGATGCTAAAGCTTATGAGTATCCGATTTCAAAATTGTGATGCCAGTTATGTAGTGGACATCTGATCATTGTCAGCTACGTATTTATTCTATTCACTCTTGGACCGAAGCTCTGTCCGGACAATATGACCTAAAAACTTTTATCGAGTAGAAAGGCACTAATTTTTAACAAAACAGACGTCTTGGACATAGAATCAAGCGAACAACCAGAATTTATTTTAGCTCTGCCTTTGCGGAATGTTCTGTGCTCCAATTTAGGCAAGTGGACGTAATGTATATAAAATTGTCTTAGTCAATAGCAGTATATTACAAATAATCGTGAAACGAGACTCTTTGAGAATAGCAATAAATCTTCACTTGATAGCAATATTCAGCAAAATGGCGAAACTAATATTTAATAATTGCGACTCGCAACCAGAATATATAAAATCTTAATATATATATAAATCTGTCACAAAATTCCAAGCTCGTGACAATTTAATGAATTGATACTATTATCGAAACTTGATAATTTACCTAGCGAATGAAAATTCACTTAGCAAAAATGGATATTCACAAAATATTTAAAAAATTTGTTTGTCAAAGTGTTCAACAATTACTAGAAAATGTTTGAAACAAACAGTAAATACAGTGGAGCGCTTTGTTCAGTTCACATAGTTTATGTAGTTGGCACTAAAGGATCCTTTGATGGTTTCTTCTTTTTATCTTTGTACAATAAAATATCTTTTTGCCTCTTAATTTGTTTGTTCATATTACAGTCCCCGAACAAACAAGGTAGCCTGTATTTTTTCGGGACAATCCAACTCTGAATCCATAAAAATCCATCATTGATCACGTCATAAAGATGATCCAACATAGTCTTTTTCTTTAACATGTTTTTAAAATTTCCACTCAGCTTGATTTTGGGTTTTCGTCCCGGCGTATCGCGTTTCACTTGTTTTTCCTCCTTTGTTTCACATCCCATCATGTCAATGAATATGGGGTGCCATTCTCTTACGTCACTGTAAAAATAAAGTGCATTTTTTTTCTCAGCTTCGAATATCGATGCAACCATAATTAAAACTGAAATTTCCGACTATCGAGTTTAAGAATTTTTTTTCGATAGTTGAGTTCAAAATATTCAACAAAAAATAAAATAACTTATGTTTTTGTTCTTAAAAATCTCGGTATCTATAGTTGGAATGGAATGCTTTAAAGAGCCAAGTCGGTTTTTAGGAGGGCTCGGAGTGTAAGTTCGATAGTATGAGTATACTTCGACTCCATAATCAGCAGTAGACGATAAAATAATGGATAAAAAAAATAACTGATTATAAAATCAGGCAAGAAAACAAAACCTCAAGTGAGGTTTGAAGCGTACAGATTTTAGATGGAAAGGTATTGATGAAAGAAGTAGTACGTGTTCTCTAACAGAAAAGTATAAAAACAAATTAAAGCACATGCGCACACACACTCATACAATCATCGAGACATAATAAGGTTGGAAGTGAAAAAAGCTTAAAATCAATTAAATTACTCAGTAAAAGAAAAACAAATGAAATAAAAACAAATAAAATAAAAATGAATAAATTCTTTTGCCACACCAAATTAATAATTTTATGAGGATTGTCAATTTGGATACCGAATTAGTCAACAAGAGTTATTTACTGTGGATAGCAAAATATTCCTCAAAAGATATCGTCGAGCTGATTATAATTGGAGTCACCTAATGCCAATCAGAATTGCCAAGTTGGATGTATGAAGAGGTGGGCCACTCCGAAGCCCCGATAAGCTTCTTGTGACTTTTTTTCAGGTCGACTTGTCATGCCCGCAATGCACAATGGCTTCAATAACTATATTCCAGATAAACAAATTTATTGTAATAGTAATATATATATCAAAGTAAACAAATAATCAAATTTACTCTCGTGGACTTTTTATGTAATATAATACATATTACAATATATACATACCATAAATCTTGGGCCGTGTATCTCTTCGGCAACACGCCGACATCAACTAGCGCAGATTGAAGGAAATTTTCAACATGTGCAAAGGTGACTGCTGCTATTGCAATCCAAATTGCGCATTTCATGATTTTGCTGAGAGTTTCCATTTTGTTTTCACAGGTAGAATCAATATTACTAATTATAAAACCGTTCTGATCTAAAATTACCAGAACAAATTGCAATAAATATATGTATATATATATATATAAACTGATGTTTACTCGTTTTATATCTGTATTTACAGCAGGCATCGTATATATAACCGCTGACCATGTTATTGTTAGTCATTCAAAAGTTTGAAACGCCATATGGTAATATCATGTTGATATATTATTATTGCAATATTGGTACATAGATAGAATGAGTTTATAACACTTTGTATGTTTGTACGCCCTTGGTGCGCCGAATAATTCATGTTACAAAAACAATACATCATTATAAATGTAATCATTTTTATTATCACAGAGCGCGATCACTTTGTCCGACAAATTCATCCATCTTTTGAAAAATGCGCGTTTGTCCTAGAGAAAAAAAAAATAGGTAAATAAAATTTCCGAGTATCGTAAAAGAGAAAAACAAGTCCCCCTCGCTAGGTTCATCGAGAGCGTTCACTATTGAGCAGCCAGTTGTAGTTATACAGGTCCGAATCTGAAGACTCTGAGGATTTTATGCTGTATCCATATTAGAGGTAAAATCGGGCTCGAAAATTCCAGCCCGGCCCGACCCGTGGGTATTAAACCCGACCCGACCGAGCCCGCTAATTAACTAGATTTGCAGGCCCGAGCCCGAGGAAAACCCGAAATTTCATATTTCATCTAGGAGTTCTTTGAATTGGCATTGCAAGAGTTTAGAACAGTATTTCTTAGTTTAATATCCATACATAGTTTTAGTATATATATATTTTTTATCAACATGAAAAAAAACAGTCAGCGATAGAGAAGCCCGACCTGAACGTGATGATTGACATTCCAGGTGACAACCCCCTTAGCTCTAATCCATATCATCTACAGAGCAACACAACAGACATATTAAAGTTTCTGTGTCCAAAAAGTTACAATGTAGCGCCACTATATACTCGTCCAAACAATAACAAGCATTGCACAGCTGCTTCAAGAACCTCATGATCCGGAGTACTCAGCAGTCGTAAGTGTGTTCGAGATGCAGTCAACAACTCATAGCAGGTGCTTGATTGTGCAAATAACTATCTATCGCCCTGTCAGAGTAACGAGTTTTGTCATGGTTATTCTTGTATAATCAAGGTTCGAGGAATCACAGTTGTTCATGGGATATTGGTGCAATATTTGAAACGGTTCCATTCATGGCCCAAAGTAGTATCCATCTGCTGACGTGCCCTTTCCTTGCCTCTCGCAGTTTAAAGAAGGTTGTTGCATCATATGTGCGCTTTTGAAGACATGAATCGTGATGTGACGTGTCTTTGCAGTTGTTGGGTTTTCATTTATGAAGCTGTTGTAACAGCTATCATAGCAGTTACCTTGTCAGGTGAGATAACGTGAAGCCTAATCTCCAAAATAATTGACAGCCAGTTTGAATAACAAAACGCGACTTTCGTGAAGGCCTCTTAAAAATGACGTATGCTGATCCCTGAAAAACTAAAATACTTTTCATGTCATTCACATACATAACGTCAGGAGTTTTTATAAAATGATAGTTCTTGTCGATGATTGGGATCGGGTATACAAAATACACTAGGGAATCTTTTTTTTTTAAATGTATTTTTTTTCTATAAAATTCGCCAATCAATATTTGCTCCTTCACTTGAATTCGTGGTCGAAGCACAGTAGGATATCCTATTGTACGATATCCATATCGTTATACTTCATGTCAGGCAGACATGGTTGCGGAGTCGGAGGTTGGTTTGATTTTCATGCTTTAAATGGTGATAATAAGAGTCAAACGGAGTCGGGATCAAAAATTTTCTCAACCCCAATTCGATTGCAAATTTTGTCCGAGCCATGTGAAAATAAGCTAGAGCTAATATTTGGGCGGTATAAAAGTAATTGAACATGCTTTTTCTATTGCCATAAAATATTAGTTTGAAACTTAGACTTTAGATAATTCTACCAAATTACTGATATCTGATTGACAGTGAATGTCATAAGACATCAGGAGTAAGATCTTGAAAAGATTTTCATATTGACTGCAAATATCTTGTTGGTTTAACAATCAATTAACTCATGTTTAATATCTATCGACGATGAATTTAGTCATTCGAAAGTGGCGCAATATTAAGCTGACTAGGTGTTATTCATACCAAAATTATCACAGTAATTGTGATTATAGACTACAAAATTTGGTACTTATCAGTAGATTGAGGAACACAAAATATTCAATTCCATTTATTTCAATAACCAGTGATATTAATATCATGAAAATACAACTCAACGAACGGTTTAAAAAAGTTTGTCAGATTCACAAAAAACTGTTTCTGGCCAATCAAACATACACGACCCAATGTATGGAACGCATACTAAAATTGGTATGTAAATGTGACCAGTATATGTAAATGAGAATGGCATTACATGTTTTCGTCAATGTGGGAGAAAATATCAGATTTAGCGCGATTATGGTGATAGTGACAGAACGGATGGTTCAATCTTTCCTTTTCTGTGGGAAAGCTTGAAAAGAATATACGAAACATAAAAATATCACACAATTACTTTTTGCATCAAATAGGATAAAAGAGACAAACACAGTAAAATATATATACGATTTAAAGGAATTAACAATACTATAATAGCAACTTTACAAGATAGTTCAAGTGTTATACTAGTTAGCCATTCGCATACCCAATTCAAACAGCTAGGCTTGGTTGCTGATTTTTGATCTTTCGAAGTTATCATTACTCTGTGAATAACTGTGTACGATTTTTATAGAATAAAATAAGACTATATAATACTCAATAATTGTCCAATGAATCTTCGAAGAAATTTGGTTAACGATGATTGAAAATAAATTGAAACAAAGAAAATGGAAAATTGTAAAACCGTGCAAATGTACATTCGAAAACTCTATTGTAAATTACAAACAAGAGAAAAATTACGCCCGACTGTGGCAATTTTTATTCAGGTGTTAAAAGTTTGGGGTAAAACATCAGACTAGAAAAACAAAAGTGTGAAAGTTATATCCTTGACATTGAATGGTCCCGCTGTTAAGAGGAATATCATTTAAGTACCACCTTCGCTCAGATTAAAACTCTTTTAATAAGCAACCGATAAGTTGATGAAGTCAAAGAATGCTCGGTACCGAATTTTGTACTCTATCCGCAAGGTTGAGGTAATCAATCACCGATAGCACATGAATGAATTCTACTATGTAATGATAAAAGAGTATAGAGACGCATTTTTAATTTCATCGTTTCGAATATATCAGCAGCGCGATTTTTAGCTAGTCATTTTAGTCCATATATATGCTAAATTATCATGTTGTAGGGCAACGTTTCCCAACGGGAAGAAATTTCTAAATTTTGTCGTTCTTATGGGGAAATTTTGCTTTGGCTTTGTATTTTCTGTATTATTAGTAATATACTTTACTTCTTTATTATTACTATATATAGTACACATTTATACACACATTATAAACTACTTGAACTGTACAAAAGCTGGACAGCTAGTGTTAGGCACTATTGTGTCCATCCATTGTGTCAATTATTTGAATATTTAGTGATATGAATACCAAAATATGCAACAAAACCAATGATTAAGAAAAGCGAGTGCAGATAAAATATAATACGTAAATGTGGCCACGTTATGTACGCAAATGTGGTTAGAATGAACTGTACCGTAGTGTTTTGGTTGATTAGTGATAGATGTTACGATAAGTATACAAATATGCTCATGATGGTAAAAATGACAGAACTAATGATTCGATTGAAATTTTTCACTTTTAGTTGACAACTCATGAAAGTTTTAAGACTGGGTTAATAATAGCCGATAAGGTATAAATCGTCTCTTTAGAAAGCACACAATAACGTTTTACATCAAATAAAGAAAAACAACATTGAAAACAGCAAAGAATACATGGTATCACAATTATCACCAGACACTTTCTTTGCATATATTTTAACTACTGTGTCTATTTTTCTTATACCATGAAAAATGATATAAAATATACAAAAGGACAAGTATTCCATTGGATATTAAACTGATGATAAAATTTGAAATAGATTTTAAATGAAAAAATGGAACAAATCAAAATAAAATATTAAAACAGTGCAAATTGAAACTGCATTACAAATTACAAAAATGAAGAATTGTAGTACGATATATAGGGAGGCGGCAGCTTTTGTTTCAACAACCAGCTTTACAATTGAGCCAACTACTAATGCAATGACCAAACAACCACACCTTAATGGCATTGAACATGAGTCAACCTATTTGCATGTAGAAAATCTGAATGTTTGACAAAAGTGCTGCTTCCATACCAGAGATAGTTCATGCAGTGATATAACATATCAGTGTTCAAAGTAATATAGTAAATTAAAAATGAAGTATTTACAGGTAATATATTGTACAAAAGTCAAGAAAAAGGTTTGAAAGATTAAAAATAGAGATCCAATCGATATCTATAGAAATAATAAAGTCTTCAAGAGTTCTATTAGTTAGCTGGTGTGGTGATAGATTTGTCCCTGCCACAAGTCATGTTATCCAACATTTTGGTTTAAAAGGGATATCCCAAATTTATCAGAAACATCACATATTCTCAACTACTCGAAAAAGATGCTAAAATTAACCACGAGGGTTCTTTAAAAGGTTGGGTTTTATAATGATGATAGGGTCACAAAAATATTTAGTAAAATGTTCCATGAGAAGGGTCAAGAATAAAGAATTGTTCAATGTGCTTCCATCAAACTAAAATTAATCCAGTCCTATATACCAAAATGGTTACTGGCTAGGATGGGATTGGAACAGCCAAAAAGTTCGGCTTTTATGTACATGATATGCTCCAGAATTGAAAAATTTATTAAATGAGCAATTCCATGGTAATCAATGTTCATTTGACGGCAAAACAGTTAAAATAATATACCAATGAATAGAAAGAACATCGAGAGACTTAGATAAGGCATACAATATACTTGTAGTTTTTTTATATAAATTTGAAGTCAGTGTTATGAAAATGAGTCATATCAATATACAATTTGCAGTGTGATTCAAAGTTTCAGTAACATTTGAGGGGGCAGTGCTAGAATACAATAAAATATTACCAATTACCATATACCTAAAATATATTTAAATTGTATATGAATTGTTTTATCGAGATGTTGACTAAAGCTAATTAAATGGGAAGCTTTGACTTCAGAAAAATGCCATATTTAGGTGGGAAATGATGTTCTGGTTCCGGTCTTGGAGCTTTATGTGCTAATCGCTATGCAAACAACATCATAAGACTTTATTTTATTTACAAAATCAAATATATGTAAATTACATAAATGTGAAATATTTTTTTATTATAATTCACAAACAACTACAGGACAAATAAAATGTCTGTACATTCTATTTATCCCTATATATTCTGACATTGTTAGCAATAAAGGACAGTTCATTATTGTTCAGAATCGCTATCCGTTGAAATTTCAAGACTGCTTAATTCCCCCTCATCATCGTTAGCTAATCGTTCTATAATACTTGCATCTTCATGTTCAGTGGGTGGTCGTCTTATTGTGAAACTTTCAATTGTTTCAATGGAAGGTGTTACTTCTACACTTGGAATTGGTTCAAGTGGGGTAGAAAATTGTCTAGCAGCACCAAATTGTGAAGCAGGTCTAAATGGACGATTATTTGAAGAACGTGGCTGGTAGTTCGTTGGTGAGGAAGGTTTAGGTTCTGTAGCATCAGATGACTTTATCGTGGGCAATCGACTGTCAATATCACCGTAAGTTGATGATGTGAAACAGCTTGGTTGAATACTACCGTTTTGACAACTTTGATACGATTTGATGTTTTTTGGATACGTGGAAAGATTTGTATCAGATATTGAAATGTTTTCAAGCTGAGGTGAGTTTATAGTAGGACTATCAGATATATTGCTGTTGCTGGAATTAATGGTTTTCACGGGCATTGATGAAACAGTTGTAGGGCTCGACCTGAAAAAGAACATCAGAAACTTATTTTCATTAAAAGAAAGATTCTGCGATTTATTGATTTTTATGTTTTTGGTATAGCAGGAAGCTGTAAACAATCGTGAAACACTGATACTTTATCAAATGATAGAAATTGCACCAGTAGAATTTTATAAGCTCGCCAGTTGGTATATCATGCTAAGCGATATGAACACGCTTGCCATTGTTCCCCTGAATACTCTGCACAGATTTGAATCATTTGGGAGATAATTATGTGCGAGAGAATTGCTAGACTCCTCACCGTTGAAGGGTGGTGGTTCATAAAATCACTGGTCAGTTATGATTCCCCAACCGTCAAGTCCACGCATCAAACAAATAATCAGTAAACGATCCCCTGATAAGGACAGCATTCCGACTATTTACTATATGAGCAAGTCATCCTATTGTTCTCCTCTCCCTCAGGATGAATGTGAAAATTGAAAATCATATCCCACATTAACACATTGAAAAAACTAGTGATGATAATTAGATATAGTAATAAGCAAAGATAGTAATATTAAATCGACTTACTTGCAGATATCTATTTGCCCAAAACTACAATATTACTTTACTTACAGTTACGTGTACTATTCAGCGCATTATGAAATATTTGAACTGCAACTCTTGTGTAATTCATTGCAACTCTCATTCAAATAAACTGATATATACCTATTATCCAACTATTAATACAAAATGATCATTTTCTAAAAAAATTTTTACCTGGTCTTCACAACACTGACATCATTTTCAGTTGGTGTTCTAGGTGATCTATTCCATGGATTACTAACAGTTCTTTGTGGTTCAGCTGACTGTAATTGTAAAAAATATTGAAAAATGTTAATTTGTAAAAATTGAATAGTCATTTGAAGTTGTACGTATTCAGAACCAAAAATTATTTTATTTCAAACATGAATTGATGAAGAATGAGACGAACGTTTATATGAGAAATTCTATTCTATCAAAATGCACAATAAAAATAACATTCTGCTGTGAAAATACTATTTTTATATTTTAATAATAATGTGTTCAGTTTTCTGATCATATCACACTTTATTTGTTATTCTCGCTGCAAACTCTGCAACACAGTTGATTATGCATGTGAAATATTTATCGCTTGACAGTAATTAACCTGTTAGAAATAACATAAACCTTATGCTAATGATATCCTGTGTTAGTTGCAACCAGTATGAAAAGAACACAAATGAAAAGTTGCTCCATTATTGTTGAAAAGAAAAAAATGATATAATTGTTGACCAGACTAAAATAGGGGAACTAAGGTAATCCAATCTGGTAATTACCTGGAATTTGACAACTTCTTTCTCCTGGTTTGTTGCAATATGATCCGTTAATGTAGCCTGTGAACCTCCAGAAAGGCTATGTACAAGTGATATTTTCTCTTCTTCACGAATCTGAAGTAGAAAATTGATAATAATTGAAAATAATTTCTCAGAATGTATTCAAAACAGTAAAATATCGATTCTGGCCATCCCTGACCACACTGCTTGATTACTGTATAAGCTTTTAGTTATAGGTGAATGGGGTATGGAAGAGAACTAATGGATTCTATGTGGAAGAGAATTTATTGCTTTTATCTAAAGGTGGAAAACAAAGCTGTTTGCCTGTCGTAGTTTTGTCATATTGGATAGAACATTAAGCTGGTAGGCTCAAGCATGTCTGACTCTATGATCAAGCTAAATTTTTATTTTTCCTCTCGGAACAGGATAAACTTTTATAACACAACCGATATAAAATTCACATCTGTATAATAAAAAAAACAGAGTATACTAAAAGGTGAATTATTAAAAGGCTATTGAAAATTACCTGTTCTCTCAGGATTTCATTAGACGCTGTAATATTCACTGGATTATGTGTCATAAAACCACTTGATCCAGGTGGAAAATCACTTGTTTGAAAATGACTTGGACAAACTTGTGATGGTGGATCTGATGGAACTACCGAATTATCACCATTCTGCAAATAGAGACAAACAACTTCATTAATGGCTTTGGAATAATAAATGAAGATCTACATTAGATATTACCTAAAGTACCACTTGGATATAAATACAGGGTGACCCATGAAAAACAGAATTTAGGCCATTAGACCATATTTAATATATTCTCAATTAACATAACTTTCGTGTAAAACTTCCTTGATTACTGAAACTATTGGGTACCTATACACAGGCAGAAGTTTGGGTGATAAATAATTATTTTTTCCTTTTCTCAAAAGTAATTAGGAAATTTATAGGTACTGTTCTTCTGGGTCAGTCTGTATCTTGGTAGACAATATTCATAAGAGATCTATAAATTTGCAATTATTTCGAAAACATAATACTTCTAACAATGCCAATTTAGTTGAATAATATTTCACAGCGAAGAATCAATCACACGTTTGGTATAAATATAGAAATTGACTAATGGAAGACCTCAAATTTTACAATCAACTTACACTTGCAATAGGTGGTTTGGGATAATAATTCCTTTGCATGTGAGGTGGTGGATGAAATGGTGGATTTTCCTGAAACAAAGTTATAGAGTTTATAGAAAATGTCAGCTCAAATAGAAATAGCTGAATAGGTAGTTTTACCACCAAATATTCACAATATATTATGACTCAGAGTTGAAAAAGAATTTTTTCGTCAACTTTAGGTTGAAAAAAATTTTGGGTTCGATTCCAAATTCATACCTAGCAAAAATTAAATTTTGATAACAAAAATTTAGTTGAAACGATGCAGAAATATATTCGTGTTAGTGTGTAGCAGGCCTCTCTAATCACCTAAAAGCAATAGCCTATACAATTCTCCTAATATACTATTAATGAAGCTCAGTAAACTTGATGTGTTTTGAGTTTATGAAGACAATTTTGACTTTTATTATTATCATTGAGTTTATGAGATTTCAACTCCAGTTGAAGTTTTAAAATTTGACTCCGACTCCCACTCCAGTAAAAACTTGCCAAACTCCACAGCCCTGGTTATAAACATAAATTTTGACATCACACCGGCCTGGACAGAGACTTGGGAATTTTAGAGCTAATTAATAAGCCATGTTGATACAGCTACAATGTGCTACCATATGTGCTTATCTGAAATTGAAATCAGGATCATTTGGTGTCTAAACTAAATAGAGAAAACAAATATTTATCCAACGAGGAAACTGAATTTTGCAGCTTTCAGCTATCATATATAGCAGGGTGGTCCAAACCCAGGCCTACGGGCCACATGTGCCCCGCCACTTCATTATCTGTGGCCCGCGCCGCATTCGAAGAGTAATAAAAATATCGTATTTCAAATTGCTTCTCATGAAATAAATCAGAAAAATCGTTTAACATATTATTGTTATATCACCCCTGTGACTGAATTGACTAGTATGATGGCTAGCTGAAGCAACTAGCGAAGTTGAATGATGTGATGGGCGGTTTAAATTGTTATCTGGATTTCTATCTTTTTGGTTGGGAATATATGCTAACAATATAGGCATGATAGAAAACTAAAAATCAAATGCGGATTCCATTAGCCTAGGTTGGCATTTGGCAATGCCTGATAACTATGTGTTTACACAATAGAAGTGCTTGTTTTGTACTACACTGATTACCTATTCTTGGTACTATTGTGGTCCGCGACCAATGGCAAAATAATTTTGTGGCCCGCGGAGCCCCCAACCTTGGACCACCCTGATATATAGTATTGACCAAATGCTTTTCATCTGTATATCAATGTGGGCTATGTACACAAATTTTGAAAGGATTTTAGGTTCACTGAAACCCAATTTTATCAATTACACTCATGTGAGATATTCAAAATGCAACACAATCTTTTTTCACACCAGAAAGAATATGAATATTTAATACCATCAGATATACCTATCCATAATACTTTAATCATATAGCTATAATATTATAATGACATTTTTTATTTTACATGGAAGTTGAATCATTTCCAATTAAAATAAATCGATACATTTCAAGAAGATGATCTTACATTATTCAGTTGAAAAGATGGAAAGCTCTGTTCGCTGAGTGGAATGTTGTTTCTACATTCAAGAGATTTAGGATGACTCTGAAATGGCAACATAATTGTTTCAATATTTATCCAAAATATTCCACTAATACTAGAGTAATTTTCTAAAAGTTGACAGCAAGAAATCTCTTTCATTTGGGCTTGATGATTCTTACTAATAAAAAAAGTTAGGTGTACCAATATGGTTAAATAAAAGTGTTGATAAAGAAACATTTCTATTATCACAAATACGTGAACATGAATACAAAACAAAATTGCAAATCTTATAACACAATGGGTTTGACATTATTTTGTGTGAGTCAATAGATGATCTGCTACTCTCAAGAACACCAACCAACTAACTAAAAAAGAATTCTGTATCTAGAATCAAGCTCTTATTATAAAATAAGCTTGGCCCAACTGTATATGCCACTTGATAAAGTAAATCAGATTTTAACAATACTTGAAATGTTTTTACTCCGGTGATGAATAAATAATCACAATAGAAAAGGCTGTATCTGGGGACATGAACAAAATATCACATTCAAATTGCACTAAATATTAAACAGAAATCATACTCTTAGTGATGGAGTTGACGCTGGGTGACGGAATTCAGAGGCTGGATACACACTGAAACAATATGAATTGGTTGAATGTGATGAGATATAACCTTGCATTTTATTATGCTATTATTAACACTGCCTCTGAAATTGGTCGGAAATCTGAACTTTTTACTAAATTATCAATTCAATAAATAATAACAAAGAAGATTGTTATAAAAAATGTGTCAGAGTAAATACAACAATAAAAAATTTGTAAAAACAAAGCCAACAGTATCCATGGTTTTTTGGTCACATTCATGTATTACGTGAAAACACAATATGCAAAGAAATAAGTTCAACTAATTTGTCTTTAGGTAACCAATTCTATACCATCTATTAATGACATCAATAATGTTGAATTGATTGATCAAATTTGATCATCTATAAGTAACGGCATATGTCTACTTTGTTTGTTGAAATCATGGTACCTGGAAGTAGCATCACACTGAACAACTCCTCTTGAAACTGGTGTGTATGGTGGTGGTGGTCCAGCATACCAGACTCCAGGATGATATGGATTTGTCAATTCCATCCTTGCTCTAATTTGCCTCAATCTCTCTAGGAAGTGTTTAATTATGCTCAATTTTAGGTGCTCCAGAAATGTATTCACCTATATGGAGGTAACTAATTTTGTTCGCATACTTTACATCAAGTTGTGTAAAGGGAATGATTACTATGGGCAGGGGGTATATTCACTTGGCTAACACAGACAGTCCCCGAACTCGTAATAGAACTAAAATAAGGAAAATCGGAATAAAATTATGGCATAACCCTAACCTGATACACACACTACAAGAGTACCCAATTTTATTCCCGTTTTAATGTGATATATTGGAATATTGCACCCAAGTCTCATACAACCACTTCAACCAGAAAGCAATAAATGAGGTTGAACGACACTCAATTGGAAACTTTTCAGCCATTGAGATTCAATGCATGTGAGTGACCCAAATATTCTTCAAAACGAATCTTATTATAGTTATGACCACAAAACTATCACATGTCAATGGCAATTATCAATAACTGCCAGTGGATATACCAATAGTTTCACACTATCAAAGCCTAACAGATATTTATCATTTTTTAATATGTCTCACACCTGGATACCAATTACAAACCATCATTAACTGTCAATTTTGCAAAATTGATTATTATACACCATGTACTATTCATCTACGTCTTCACATAACCTTTTTGTTACAAATTGACTCAGATATTTAAAATACTATACAAAGCAAACAGGCATTATATTAAAAAAACAAAATTTCCAAATATTCAATTTACTATTTGCATTGTTTACTTACCTAGATTATGAGGATTGGAATGAATTTTAACGTTTTCTTCTCTCAGTTTTTCTAAAATAAACTTTTGAGTTGTCCCACTTTTTTGAATTGCTTTAATTAGTGCTTTCAATGGTTGAGGTCCAGATTCTAAAGATGGTATTACAAGAAAATATAAATTGCCGAAACCTTTATGAAATCTGGCATGGACAATAACTAGGAGACAATGTTAGTGGAGGGTGACAAATGACAAATGGTTAATTCAGGGTAAGTTTCTTTGTGCATTCACTCATATTGCAATTCAAAGTACTGTTGAATTTTACAAATTTCTGATAATCTTTTTTGCACACTTCTATTGAATAGAAAATAAATTAATAATGAAAAATTGAACATGAATTACAGTATTTTCCGGCTAATAAGTCGACTTGGAAATAAGCCAAGGTCAACTTTCACACTAAAATGAAGGTTTTCCCACATAAAATTGGCCCATCATCTGAAAAATATGGTATAACAAAATAGACATGTGATCTATAAGTTTTTCAGATTTAAACGTCCCACATCCTATCGGCCAATATAGATCCTAAATTCTGAATTGTCCCCAATGCACATGATCAATTTTGGATTAAAACATAATGTCAAAATTGAGATGTTTACTTATTAATATATCTAGCATTTTGTTGACTCGACTTTTTGTTGTTCTTTCATTTCTTATTTGCTCACAAGAATCTTGATCAAGATATTCCTTTGTTTGTAAATATGGGAAAAATCTTTCTGGCTCCAAATGATCACAAAGGTAATTTCGCATTCGATTGAGAACCTTGAACAATAAAATTTTCATGTGAAAAACTCACTATATCTATATCATAGTCAATCATTCAAAGCAAAATTGAAAAAGTGAACAAGCATTTACGGTATAAATATAATAAGCATTTATCTATGCAATAATGTTTTTTCTCTCATTGCAGTTTTTGATATTGCCTTCATAATTTAAGGACTATTTATACTTGATGAGGAAAAATCTTCGTTCAAGTCATTAAAGGAAGTCTACTCAAAACGAAAGGTGATTTGACCGGAGAACAGAAAGTTATATTAGCCAGTATGCCATAAAAAATTCAAATATGGATGTACCATGAAACTGTGAACAGGGGTGCATGAGTAATAATAGCTTGACATAGGCTCATTTACCGTGTTTCCCGGAAATAAGACCCAGTCAATTTTCTTCAAAAAAATAACACTAGGGCTTAATTTTTGGGATGCCTTTTATTTTCATTTATTCAAAAACAAAATTAGTAAAGAACTACACAATTTTCAAAATATACAAAATATGAAAACCGATATCCATTTACTTATAAATACTACGTTTTTATTTGAAAATAATTGCTAAACTTTGATTATTAATCATTCAAAACATGTTGGAGAGATTTCTTGTTATAGAATGGGTAAAAAAAAATTTTCACGCTATTGACTAGGTCTTATTTTAAGGCGAGGCTTTTATTAAAATCATATTTAAAATTCAAGCTAGGTCTTATTTTCGAGGAAAACATAGTACCACTCATATATCAGTCATTTCGATCACTCTATGTGTCTGAGTGACACCAGAGTGTATTCATAAATAAGTTATAACAGCTCCTGTTATTATAAGCATACTGTTCAAGCAATCATGTGAAAAAATTACTATTTTACATTTTATTTTCATTCTTAATGGTGAAAACAATGAGGCATGACGCAATACAGTAAACCACAACATCCAATCTATGGCTCATGAGCAATAGAATTTTGACCATAATGACAATTGTTCCTCTTCCTAAGAGAAAATGATTCGTAATATATTTGATTCAGGAAAAATGATTAGCAATAATTGATACTATAAACCACAACTGGCTCTTGTCAATAACAAGCGGTTCTCCGAAAATGTATGATTTCGATTATATCCTAACAGTTGCCCGAGACGCATGGACTGATTAATAATGATGTAATCAGAATTGTGACCAGATATTCCCACCCTATAGTACTCTTATATGTCGGCAATTGGCAGAAATTAACTACAAGTGGGTTGTATTTGAAAATCAAAATATTATTGCATTGCTTAGCATTAACATTTCCTATCTCTACGCATCAACCCAATAATATCTTTTGAAAGTCAAAGTAATGAAAATATTAATAATAATTAATGATTGGGATGAAAAATTATGCTCTGTATTTCCTCTCAAGGTTTTCTCTATGATTAAGTATAATATGCAGGTTATGTTATGTTGTCTCTATTTATGTATATTGTCTTTCCTTATAGGCCAGGGGTCACTGTGCCCATGTGGCCCACCATAGGCTCGAATGTGGCACAGGAACAGTTTGGTAAATGTAATTCTAGTATAAATAATCAATCATAATAACTTCAGTTTATATCAAAATAAAAAATCATGTTTATTTGGTATTGGAAGGTGATAGCTAAAAATAACTAAGCAACCATTTTGTGCAAATCGCAATAAAGCGCTTTTGCGTCGTAATAATTTAAATTGGCAAGTTAATTCACACATGCCTAGCTACTGGTTCTAAAATTAAAAGTATGACCTTATTTTTGAAATACCGAAGGCAGGCCAAGTGATTTTCAGAATGGCAACATATTAACTAGAAAATATACCAAAAGCAGAATAAAAATGATCTCCAAAATTATAGTATTGGGTCAAAAAATTTGCCCAAAGCAGGAAGGTAAGTAACTCAATAAACGAATATAAAACAATGATATAAACTTGGAAGTTTATTGACTACTACGCTGGCATTATCTTACTTTATACTTTGATTAAAAATGATAAACATTACTGAATTATTTACATGGGAAACAGTTCACTTCGTGCAATTAATCTTAATTTCAAATAATAATGTGTGTGTTCCCGAAGTGTTAAGATTTAAGCTGGAATATTTGCAACAATATCATAACACTTTAAACAGAATGATAAATATGCCTTTTTGGCTTTAGATAAAGGATCCCCAAATTTGAAATCATACGAACACAAAGTAGAATTATTTGCAATTTATTATCTTCTATTTATTATAATCTATTATTTCATTATGTTATATTATGTTATATCACTTTTCCCAAATTTTTAAAATTACACTGACATTGAGACACATGACTTAGTGAGATGTTTTCGTTAAATTTCCCAGGCGATTTTTACAATTAAACCTTCAACTGCATTTTATCCAAGCAATATCCTTATCGCAGAAATATGGATATCAACTTCTGGCTTCTTAACTATGGGAACTTTTAGTATGGTATTCTTATAAATCTTCTTTGATTTTTTGGTAACAATGAAAAATTTCTTGAAATATTTACAGATATCAAATAAAATGATAAGCCCTAAACAATTTTTCTTGTCACAAATGTTTCCATACTAATTTGGGAACAGTGAAAAGTGGAAATTTCAGATGGACATTTTCAAAAAAAAAGTCAGAACAGTTAGTTCTGATATTTTAATAATACAAAACCATTTTATTACAGAGAATTATTTATTTCGTATTGCTAAATAAATTATCAATACTGTAATACCTAGCATGATCAAACATACTTTCCATAAAAATGTTTATAAAATTTCTCCCGTCTAAAATCTTAGTACCAAATTTTTAATTAGAAAAAGCATATTTCCCATTTTTAACTGAAGGGATAGGACTCAACTATGATGTTCATATTTGAAATGGGATGGTATTTAATTTGCTCATGTTTAAATACAGAAATATCATGCCTAACACCTCACCCAGGGTGGATTAAATTGGGGCAATTGCCGAACCAAAAGATTCTAGTCCTGACTAAAATTGTAGCTCATTTCCTTTAATTGGCTGAGTGTTTGACAGTGCAGTAATACTGATAATTATTTATTGTTTCACCATATACCGGTATACAGATGGTCGAAAATGTTTGATCCAGAAAATTTCAGTATTTGGATATATTATACAAGATATAGGTGAATCTTTGCAACAAATGATATTCTTTACCGTTATTTCTAATTCTCTCTCCAGTTCTTCCTCTGTCAAAACCTAATTCCTTCAGTATCTTGTCGACCTAACATTTTCAAGATTATGTTTTAAAATCCCTTTGTCAGTTTGTCAAATAAACTGAATAACCCAATGTAAATAAAACTTAATTCAGTGGGTAACAGGGTAAGAAAAATGTCAGTTGAATACACAAATGTATGAATAGTATAACTCCGAACCACTGGAAGAGATCTGTTAAATCAATATCGTAATTCCAAATAAAACCCAACTGACAAATGTGGTGTTTCTATTTCCTAATGTTCCACAGCTATGTCCTACACGCGCACTTCCGTATCCTGTTAGCTATTCTAGTGACGAATATGATCGTTTGTCAGATACCGCAAAGCATTTATTCACCAAACAGTCATTCATGGACATCTTGCTGTGACAGCCATACTGCCTTTGTAAAACTGCGTTCACGCGGAAGTGAACTAAAAACGGGACTTTCCCTGCTCGATGTCGTCACGAATAGGGAATTCCCCAGTTATGATCTCAGTGACGTCATTTTATGTCAGAGATTGATAATAAAATGTGTAGAATATTTTAATTGACACTGGCCAAGAATGATAATTAATAATAGAAGGTTCTTATTAAATTATCCCGGGAAAATCAAAGTGGATAAAAGTGAAGCGACTCAGTGCGACTTATTCTTCATATGGCGGACCACCATCGTCCGTTTACCATCCCGGGATCAGGTAGGTATGAGAATTAGTTAGAGATAGGATAGGATTTAAATATTTATTCAGAGGAGGAGAAAGCGAATAAGACGGCCTTGATGGACGTTGCGGCAGAGGAACGGCCGAAATATGAAAATTACATGGCAGCATAAAGGCAACATACGGACATCATAACAGAATCGAAAGATGAATACAACAGGGATTGATTCAGATATTTTATTTTGTGACAAAGAGTATGATATACTGCTATTTCTAGAAATTCCGCTTGAATACTGAGTATTCAACTATATATGTGTAAATAGTTTGCAGTGTAACATTTTTTAACATTCATTTAGTGGCATATTTTTGATTTGTTCTCTCTGTGTGTATACCGGTACTGTTTTAACAATGTTAGCCACGTCAATGTATCAATTAGGCTACAGACCTGCTCACGTGTGATTAGTGTTTTTCCTAATAATTGCTTTTATGAGTGTCCCGCACACCGAATTTGCCGCCATGGTTTTGCGTTGTTTGTATATTAAACCACTTATCACCTTTTCCGCAATGCCCAATCTAGCAATCAGTGTAGTTTTTCATGGCTTGGTTTTTCTTAAAGCTTTCATGGCTTCATGAGTATGACTATCGTCGCAAATTTATTACATTCCACTCCCCACATTATCTTTGCATGAGGTTGTAGGTATTGGTCATTTATCAACATAATTGTTGAAAGAGAGTACAACAGCCCGAAAGTTTATTACTATCGTGTATTTTGTTTTTTAAGTTTGGCCCAAGCCTCATTTAATTGGGCTTGTTGTTTTTGTGTGCGTGCTGGTGGGCAGGCACATGAGATACTTTCATGTTTTAAACTTTTTTGTGAGTTTTTGCTTGCCCTCCAGAATTCTCCATTTTAAATTTAGGTTTGTTATGGAGTTTTCGAAATAAACTATCTATCTATCTATCTATCTAACTGACCAGCCGTTAAGTGAACCATCCTACTGGGGCGAGCAATCCAACAATCCTCTCGTACATATTTAGGGCCTAGTTCACGAAACGCCGTCAGGTACTTCTAGTTGGGCATGGCATAATTCGCATATGTCATTTCTAACCTCCATCTGACTACGTTATCCAAAAACCACCAAGGGCGTAACGTGGAACGGCGAGCTAAACCGAAGCGCGTGATAGTTTGAGGACCGTGTATTACCCAAGCATCTTTTACAATAATGTGAGGTGCTCCCAAAACAGTTATAATAAAAGTCATGTTTTGTGATAGGTATGCCGTGAAAATTTAAAGAGCTTAGTGTGCCGCGATATAAAAAAAGGTTAGGAACCACTGCGTTAAAGTACACGGACTGTTGTCTGAAACGCGCAGATGATCACCCGAAATCAAGCAAGCTATTTCTCTCGTTTTCTCGTCGTAGCGGTCCCCACATGAGGATGACGTAGTCAGGTGGGGGTTAGGAATAATATATGCAAAAATGTTTGTGCCACGCCAACTAGGACTGCTTACCGCTTTTAGTGAACATGAGCCCATATTTATTCCACACGGGATTACTAACGCCGAGCCTAATTGACCAGCCAACCGTTCAAGTGTATGCCGTCTCACGTAAAACAAATTTATGTGATAATGATCATTGGGCAAATAAAATTTAGGGCTTGGTGACGTAACGTCATTCCATTAAACGTATATAAACGTAGTCTATTTTGTAGACCGGGCGAGGCTGTCACAAACTTCACGAACCATATGTTGTTGTGTTGGTGTTAAGTAATTCACTCTTGCAATAAACGAAATAATAAAGAATCAACTTGGCGCAAGATTTCTCCTTAGAAATCTGAAAGATCTTTAAATCAAGTGGTTGGACAATAACAAATTGTCTCGCCATTGGCATGGACATCATTGCATTCTAGTTTTCAATACTCATCATTCAGCTTGGCTAATATCGATAGGCCTACATATGCAGAAATATGTAACTCACCCATAATTGGCGATGACGAATTCTTGATATCAGGGTGTTCAAGAGTATATCCCACCGCTTGCCTGAAATGCGTGATGCAGTTTTAACACCTTGATGTTCATACTAGCAAGAGAATTAGGCGCTCCAGACGTATGTTTACCAATATGAAGTTACCATAATTTTGTTCGCCTACTTTACATCAAGTTGTGTAAAGGGACGGAAGCCTATGAGCAGGAGGTAGGCTATATTCACTTGGCTAACACAGACTGTCACCGAACTCGTAATAGAACTAAAATAAGGAAAATCGGAATAAAATTATGGCCTAACCCTAACCTGGTACACATACTATGGGAGTACCGAGATAGTGGCTCTGGCAGATTCATATCAGTGTTAACTTTTTATCACCAGAAAAAAGAAAATAATCACTAGAACAACACGTTGTAGCTCATGATTAACTTTAATATCAAGTCTCTCATCAACCAGTTCCAGTCAGTCATTTGCTTAATTTGTAATACAAAATATTGAGTTAAAATAAACTCAAAATGGACCAAGACCAAGAAGAGCCGGAAATCGAGCACAATGGAGGATAAATTGCCTTTCCCCTAAATTTGTCGTTATTCGGTGATAATGCATGTATTGATCCAAACTTTTCAACTAGTATTGCATTGTATTTTGCAAATTCGAGTCCGTATACCAGTGTTTCCCAACCCGAGTCCGCGGTCTCAATTGAGTCCGCGGAGTGTTTGAATGAGTCCGCAACGATGTCAGAAATTCGTGCGAGCCGCAAACGATTTTGCGGAACTTAACTATCAGCCAATTTTACGTTGGAATTTACATAAACATAAAAAGCAAGTTTATTCACATAACAATAATTGAGTCAATATTGGTTACTGAATAGGGCTGGGCATATATTCCAATATTCAACTATTGGAATAGCAATTTAATATTCGAAAATTTGGTAACAAGTGACGCGACAGGTCACTTGCACTTGTGCGCGTCGTTTAATCAAACGATTGGATTTCACAACTCACTGACGAATTTTCCACGAAAACCTACAAGTCGGCACACGCGTCGATAGATGGTGGCAACCCAAATTTAAGTTGAAAAGCGGCAATACAAAGCACTAAAAATAAAACTGAGAACACCATAGGTTTCGTTTTATGATGGTCCGCGACCGATTAAAAACGCATTTTTAGACATTGCAAAACGCAAAATTTGGGTGCTACTACGGTACGTACCAGGGCATTCTCCCTCAGGATTGTTTGCTTTACTGCCTCAACATTAATACGCCGTACAGTACTGGTATATAAGTGTTGTACGAACAGCTCAGATTTGTGAAATTCACAAAAATAGGAATCAAAACAACATATCATCGGGCACTTTACCACGCATTTTTGTGTCCACGGATTGTCATGATATTTTCTGAGTGGTATTGCTTTTATTTCGCCAACACAATCGCAGGTTAAAATGATCACATTTAAATTAATAATAAAGCAAAGCGATGAATATATATTCATTTTTCATTTACTAATATACTTTAAATATATGTTTATTAAGTACTGAATCAAGTTGTACTTTCTGGAAATTTATAACACATAGTGAGATTTTTCTAACGACGATAACAAATTCACAAGATCGCAAAGTATGTAACAAAACTAAATATAATCGGGCAATATATTCTCACATTATTATGTTCGCAGATTGCCGATTGGCATTTTAAAGAAGAAATGCTTTCATCTTGTCGTTAAGTCGACGCAGCCGCGAGTTACCATGAACACAAATAAATTAATATAGAAAGTCATTGGATTGAATATTGTGCGACAGAAAGCCAATTATACACTAAAAAAGTCGACTCTTTCTAACGAACGCGTAATTGCGGCGAATTTCCGATTTTGAAATTCGTTACAATTCTGTTGTATTTGATTTTATTGCTTCTTCGCACAGTGTACGGTTGCAATAAACGCACTTTGAGTCCGCAAAGGTTTTCGCGGGTGAGAAAATAGTCCGCGATCAAAAAGGTTGGGAAACGCTGCCGTATACAATCACCAAATCAGTGGGCCCTTTGTCTATGATTCATGTTTTTTGGAAGAGAAATTATAACAGTTCGATGATTGAAGTCTATCCATCTTGATTTTTCTCAAATACCGATGGGCCGATTATAGAATGCCTTTTATTTATTTTCAAAAATAGCACATTGCTCGCTTGTACGTATTATGCTATAAAATCTAATCTATTACCTAATCGATTCCCCTACTAGTTTAGACCCGTTTTATGGTGGCCATCCGTTATTACCCGTTGCATATTCATTTATATATAGGTGAGGTTTAGAACATCAATATTTTCTTAGATATTTGTACCAGTGTATGAACAATTGTTACATTGATGACAAAATAATTTTAATGACGACACTAGGGATGATAATCTGTAATATATTTCAAATTTTGAACAAACATACTTATTCATACTAGACTTAAACCAGGAGAAATTTTAGGCGTTCCTGGATATTGAGATGTGACGTTTAAAACAAAGTAAGGTCAGGTATTTTCGAATAAGAGAAAATGGTTTGCGAAACATCTAACCTTTCATGGCCATATAATTCCATTTGGTATCCATGTCTTTCAGTTGCGTTTCGTTCTTCATTTATTGCAGAGGGAAATGAAAAGTTTTGACTTTCGGATTGCGGTTCTTCTTTGAACGACATTTTCTGTCTTTGAAGTCGTCTTTTTCTAAAGCTTCCGGTTTTTGAATGTATACTACCATCACGATTGGAGACCACACGGGTGGTTTGTTGTTGTATAGATGTTATAGATTCCATTTTAACATATTATAGTAATTAGACGTATTGATGTACAGCCTAATTCTAAACTGCTCTCTGTGTCTTAAAGCAGGGGTTCTCAAACTTTTGGTGTTGCGGAGCCCCTGAAAAGGTTGACTATTATTCGCGGAGCCCCAAAAGAAATGTTAAAATTGTAGCTTTCCGATAAATATTCCTGAGTAAGTTAAAAGTACTTAACTTAATTTAGATGCTAAACCTTTTTTTAATGGGATTAATGCAAGTCATAAATAAATCAAAATTTCAAAGATAAATTATATATACTCTTACTAAAGCTGTAAATTTGACACTTGACAAACATATTAATAAACTAGGGGTCGAATCTTTTCCCTTTTGACATTTTCGGAAGACTTAAAAGGCTGCTAATAACGTGCGCGATTGCATTTTGTTACAATCACCGATAGTTTTCGTCAGCATGGCATGTTTTTAAACATCTTTACGTCGGTGTTTATTCTCCCTAAATGAAAAATTTTCCTCGGCATATACATGTATTGTTCCACAATGACGACGATAATTGCTTTTTTGTTCTCGTGGGGAATTATGAGTTCAATGTGAAAAACATGTTACCATATAGTCATCGGCGACGAAATGCTAAAAATAATAATTAATAATAAAGAGGTAAATCCGCAACTCAAATTTCTTGATTGAAAAACGGCATTCTAAAATATTAAAACTTAAAATAAAAGATCACACTATAAGTTTGATTTTAGCAGACTCACGTCAGATTAAAAACGCTTTTATAGGCATTGTAAATCACAAAATTTGGTGTAATGTTAGGTTTTCTTTGGTTATTCATCGTATAGTAACTGCGAAATCGAAACACAGTCAATTGTGCGCGCGATTTACCTTTTTTTTATTCTGAAACTACCGACGGAGCCGCATTGCATTAAAATAAATTTCAATCGTATTTTGCCCAGATTTTGTGATTTTTTAAACGGCGATATCTTGCTTAATAATAAGAACAAAAAAGAACAAATCAAGTTTGACAAATTCCAAGATCGCAAAAATACGACTCCAATTTATTTAAAGTTGGCAGTTTATCACGTGTTTTATGTTATTTTAGAATAGTATTCTTTCATTTTAGGAATCCTAATAGTAATCTCGAATGAAATTTGAGTAACTATGAGTACAATTGAATTATTACGACAAGACACTTTAAATGCTCGCATCGGCCATACATTGAATATTTTACGCAACAGAAATCTCCTTATCCGCGTTTTATAATCGCAAAGAATGTTGCGCGGAAATTTCCGATTCAAATCCCCACCTCTTGAGAATCCTGGCTGCGCCCCAGCTTATAAATAATGTCATTTTTCAATTCCGCCTCTTTGCCATATTTCGAGGCTATATTGTTGTCAAATTTTATCGAAGCTGTTATTGTTTCTTTGAACAGTTACAAAACTAGTCATTATTTTGAAAAGTAATCGGATAGCTCGCGGAGCCCCTGGGTTTCTCTCGCGAAGCCCTGGGGCTCCGTACGGAGCACTTTGAGAACATATGTCCTAAAGTACTACTAAGAACGGGTATGTAAATGAACATCTTCCATCACTCAATGCTGTATGCATCAGATGAATGCTTGATCAAATTTAACTTTCGACCGATATATCTCGAAACAATATGAGCTAAGAGGTCACTGATGACACACTTTTTTATACAACCACGAATTTCCCTATAATTTGCATTTACGTGGTTTTTAAATTATAGGTGAAGGTGAAGGTTATAGGTGAAGCAAAATATATAAAGTTACAACACATTTTATCTAATAAAACAATATTCTTTTCTTTTATTCGCGAACTTTTCAAAGTTATTTGCTTTTATACTGTATATATACTACGTTGTCGAGTTTAAGGAAATGTTAGGCATAGTCATAACATAAGGTGATTATTAGTCACTACTCAGCTACATTCAAAAGGCGGTAGACAAAAACGGTAAAGTGTTGAAGGAACCGACTAGGTATTTTTCATATGTTAGTACTCTAGATATAAACTCTGCATAAGTAACAATTTAATTAGTATATATATATACGTCAAAACATATTTAAACTTCACCTGCTGTGTACCAGTATATCATAATCCTAATTGTTCATTAAAACACATAAAGACACAAATCTTTGAAAAGGTATATCTTTTAATAGACTAATACTCAAAAATCTGAAATCGGGTAAAATGAAAATGGTTTGAAAATAAAAATTACATTCCGATTCCGAATCGGACAATAAAATTATTTGTCATAAGCATTAAGGTGGACGAAATAATTTAAATAACAAATTCACTCGAACAATGTGTATTCGGCAGCAGACCTTCTATCTCTAACTTAAAATCATTTATAAAACCAATATGTTTGTTTGTTTATTCACAATATTCTTTCAAGATAAACTCAATTTACGCCCTGATCTGGAATACCTTGTGCGACTTATAAATTCGTACCTGTTCTCACTTCCTTATGCACTTTAAAATAATTTCTTTGGATTATCTTATAATTTTAATGAATTTCTGCAACAACAAACGTTTCATTTCGACATTCTGGCACGGCTTATTTTATATTTACTCAAGACTCGCAACAATTCTTTAATCGCTCGGTTTCTACCTTTTCATATGGTTTCGACCTCGCAACCAAATGGCTTTACATTCCATAACTCAAACCTATAGACAGTGTTTTGATATGTAAGGCCGATGAAAATTATTTTTTTAAAACTCAAAGCAATTGCAGGTTTCTTACTTGGTTAGTCATAATAATTTGTCTATGACATGAAAGGTAAGGTGATCACGAGCAAAGGTAAAATAGATTTAGCATGGTTTAGGTTATTTATGCATCAAAACTTGTATACTCCACGCTTGGTATATATATAGTAAAAAGATATCACCTATAGGGAAGTTGATTAAGACGTGGGTTCCTTCGTGTTGTCATCAAATTGTTACAGGCTCATATTCAAATTTACTTTCCGGTCGTTGCTAATATACATAAACCGACAACACAGTTGCTGATGCATCACCGACACAGTTTTGAAGACAATAAGTTATAGTAGGGAATACAGAATTACCGTAAGCACAATTACCTAACCAAGGTAGCCGCTGACAGGTAGACCGAATGGTCATTTCGCGGTTATCCTGTTCATTCTGGGCAAAGTCATGAATATGTATATATATATTTTCAATTTTGCTTCAACTTTGTTGTGCCCGTTTGCCTGCATGGATGGCTAATAAAAAACGATTTGATTGATTGATTGAATTATTCGTGATTATGATTATTTTAAGTTACAGTTTTTAATTGTGATAATTTTGATACTTTAAGAAATCATATAGCACGGATAGTATTTTTTTAAGATGCGAAGAAATTTCAAAATAACGTAACACACGCATTTGATAGCAGGTTTTGTGGTAGTAACCATGATAACAAGTAACCTATTTTAAAAGATTCAAATCCCGTTTACTAAGACAATTCAGGAAAATGTAAAATGCCATAAAGGTCCTAGACCTAGATCCTCAGCTCTAGCTCTTTGAAGACAGCAACACGGCTTTCGCCACCAACCCAACGCAATGTATGTCGCCGGAACATTTATATATATATATGACTTACCTACCATATTCCTTGTCGACGGTGTTGGTAATCGAGCAGTAGACTGGGTTTGAGTGGAGTTGTATCTCATTATATGTTCATCGAAGAAAAATATCACTGGGCAACTGTATTTTACTAAGTAGCCTATGTGTTTCAGATAATGAAGAAATGTTGTCTTTCAATCGTGTTTACATTATCAAAATAGTGTATTTACCAATCAAAATCATATTAAAATTAAATAAATATATCGATTTAGAGGCGGTATTTTTTATATAAACAAAACCAGCTACCCAAACTAGTAAATATCTGACATGTGGGATAGTATGAGTTGGACCCTTTGTATAATGCTATTAGACGTACGCTCATTTACATATAACAGATTGAAGAATTTGGAAAAAAGGAAGGACAAAGAAATATTTTACATGCATACTTGATTATAATTTTACGCCACGATTTAAATCAGATGCTAACCACAAGTGTTTTAGCTTTCAATTTTTCTAAATTTAGCTTTCAATAACGCACCCAGAATAATAGCAGATTTTCAAATCATATATATTGCACACCGTCTTCGAGGTTATATTTATGACTTTATCATTGGCACGGTATGAATATACCTCACCTGAGGATTGAAATGAAAGATACCAGGTATCTATCCAAAGTGGTGTGCTCTGTTGCAAATAAGCTATGAATAAACACGCAAGCAAATCTACCAATATCGCGCTGGGTAGGAAATGAGGCTTTTCCCATTTTCGAAATCTGTCTTATTTATTCGGATATATTTGTACATGTATCATGTGTATGGTGTTAGTTTATTTTAATTTTTTTTTACTAATCAAAATAGACGAATAGAATTAAGAGGCAATTTGAAGAAGACTTTTCCAATGGTTCTGGAAAAATTCGAGATGAATACAATTCAGCAGCACTAAAGTGGTACTCTTTCCACCATTTCATATAAAACTTGTTTTCGCATCTGGTTGGTACGCTTGCACAGAAAATCGTTTGCAAATTGTCATTTGTATACGGGTCAATTGCTTTGAAATTCAGTGGTTAAAGATTCTATTTTTGCTAGAAGGCTGTTACTTTTATTTGTTCTTAGTTTTCTGTGAGATCTGATATTTCATCCAAATGGCGCTGTATTAATTTTAATTACGGGAACACGGTTTTATGACATCGGACGGACGGTACAGATAGTCTAATGTTGAAAGATTGCATACCCGTACTACGCAGTTTGGATTTCATGTCCATATATATTTGGGCATCGCTCTCTCGTTCTCCTGTTGATAGTGTAATAGCGCATTGGACAGATGACGTGACACCGCTGTGGGTTATATTTAAATGAATGAAAAAAAAACTATATATGTGGTTTTGAATTCAAATAGTTTGTTTACTTTGGAATAACAATCAGTCACTTTTATTTGATGATTTAAAAGACGTTGCACTTTAGTACATTCAGGAACCCATTGCTTTAAACCTTTTAAGATCCCTTTGTATTCCGATCCGTTCCTGATTGACTGTCGAGGCTGAAAATGCTATTAACGCTGATGTTTGCGACCAATTGATTAATTTGAATGCGAGATACTGAGTCCGCGACACTATTAGGTGAGGCCTTCAAATGACTAAGGTCATCAGATACTCGGAATTTACACGGTAACATCAAATGCGTGCGTGTCTAGAAACAAATCTTTTAGTTGAAATTTTTTATGGCTCTAACAAGAGCATCGTTCTCTATGTTACAAGTTGAAATTCCGATGTTTCGGCCGGTGTGCTAAATGAATTATTGCAGTGTACGCTGCTAAAAGCTCAAGATCAAATGCGAAGTAGTGCTTGTCCTATATTGAATGGTTTTGAAAAAGAGGTGACCAGGCAGTATTATTTGGATGGACAAGCATTATTCCAGATGCTTAGTCCTGAATTAATCCTTTTGGAACGACTGACGCGTGTTCTTGCTCTGACAAAATAATTGGGTTACTGGTTCGAAAATCCCTCAGAGCAGATGAGAGCAGCCTTGATGATATGCTTTCGAAAGGTCGCATTTGCTTAAATATTGTCAACCATGAAATTTATTAGTGAAATCACGCATGTGGGGAATAAGGTTGCTAAGTATGACTACTTACAACTTACAAGTAATCGATTCTTATCCGATTTCCGACATACCTCAGAACCCCAAGGAGACTTTTGAAATAAATAGACGTCAAAGCCTTTTAGCGATAAACACACACACTTATATATATATAGTGAAGTTTACGACGTAGTAGCAACTTAGCATAGCAGTAAAGCAGTTTTCCAATTCTAGTCGATTCCGCGGAGAATCGATTCTGTAATCGAATCCAGACTCGATTCCGCCATCCTTAGTGAGGAATTGATTATCTGTCTGTAATCGTATGATTTTATGGAGCTCTATAGTCAACGCAAATTTATACCTCATCGCTAACCTTTCTTGGTACAATCTATGGAAGACAAATAAGAGGAAGCGGAAGAAGCTGTTTCTCAATATTTTTATAAGTTTTTAATTGGTCCCTGACTTTTTGACGTAAATAGAGCGAGAAAGGTGTAGCTTTAGAATGCACTGGTTGCCCGGTTGTAATATTACGATGGATCGTGTTATGTTTCGCTCTAACATCTGTCAGGGCGAAACATGAAGTTGAAAAAAAATGAATGAAGTTTGCTATTGATTTATTGTTCTGACAGAGAATTCCATACCAAAT